>JAAKBH010001199.1:0-38496 GCA_019776075.1 Amaranthus palmeri
TTCAGAAAAATCCCGACGACCCACCACCCAAGACAACCTCAAACCACCAATGACCTATCTTATAACAAACCTGGAGTGTGTGAAAACCAAGAGGAATGGTTTTTAGTTCAAAGAAGGAAGAAACCCATGGCTGCGTTAAACAGGGACGAAGTTGCAGCACCTTCTGTCCGGCCAAGAACGGAGGTTTGGGGTGGTCATCGAGGGTACTCCAACCACCAGTGGTGGCTTGGACCTCGGGAGCCACCTCCCTTGGTTGTTGGTCAAATTGTTAGTCTCTTCATTGAAGGAATTTCAAGACAAACCTCCCTAAAGGATATCAGATATTTGTTCGAACAGTACGGCACCGTCATCGACGTGTATATTTCTGGAAAAAAAAGGAACAACACGAAAGAAAGCTTCGTTTTTGTGAGATATAGGTCGAAAAGGGATGCAACTAACGCTGTGAAACACCTTAATGGTGTTAGCCTCAAAGGTAACACCTTGACTGTGGATTTTGCAAAGTATCAAAGAGGAGGAAGTCCTGTTGTTGTAAATAACCCACAGAAATTAAAGAAGGCAACCGGTGTAGATAGAAACCCCGCATTAAGAGACCACCGTCTATACAAAGACGTTCTTGCTGGTATTCCAAAAATCAACCAAGCCATTCCAAATCAAAAAACAGAAAAAAGAATCCAACCCACTGAAATTATGGTGCAAGAGAGTGAAAAAATGGCAGAAAGGCTTGAGCTTGCTGCTTGTGATCGAGGTTCGAACACCCGACGAATTAGAAAAAGCCCCAGAGTTAATCGCTGGTATGAATCTCAAAACTACTTGCTTGTCTTCACTATCTCCTATTTCTCTAGCTCTGTTTTTTGATGATATGGTGTCTTTGGAGGCTGCCCTTGTTGAGTCATCTCCTTTATATAAGGAATTCTTGAATGTTAGAAGATGGTCAAATAAGGAACAATATGGTAACCGTGTGGTTTGGATTGAATGCACTGGCTTAGACCCAAGATGTTGGAGTCTTGAAAATTTTAAGAAAATAGGCAGTAGATGGGGGGAAGTTTTGGAGACAAATCAGGTGTACACTGGGTTCAATAGCTTAACATCGGCCTTAGTCTTGATCAAAACCGATTGTCAACAGGAGATCAAAGGTTGTGTCAATGTTAAGTGGGATAAGGGTATGTGTTATGTATGGGTTAGGGAGTCCACTGTGTGTGCGTGTATGATCAAACATGGACTTGCTATTCATGATGGTGAAATGCAAAATATTACCTCAATACATAATTGTGTTGGAAAGAAAATCATTGCTGTTAATGAAGATACGTTAGAAGTTAGTGATGTTAGGAATAATGGGGAGGATGGCAATTGTGATAATGGGGTAGCAATTGGAATGAACCAAACAAATCAGGAAATTGAAAAAGGGAGTGAGTTTGCTGGGTTGAGGAACATGGAATTGACAAACCGTGCAAAGTCCAATAATTTAAACCTTGAAGATACCTTGTTCGATCCTCCCATAGCACAAGCAACACCAAATGAAAATCAGCAAATTATGGGAGAAGATTACTGCATGGTAAATCTACAAAGGGACACTTTGTCCTTGGACAACTTAGAAAGATTTGATCCTATCCTGTCACTGGAATGTTCATTGAACCCCATAGAAAATGAGCTGAGGTGTGGTTCACATCGTGTTATTACTATGAGTGCGCCGCAAACAAGATCACGGGGTAGACCTAAACGTGTGGTTCAATCCCTTCCTGAACCCCTCTTTGTCCCATCGACTCCACCGGATAACAATGTTGAAGCTGTAGTTACATGGAGCACAGTCAAACCGCTAGGTGTAGGAGCTAAAAGCGATAAAGCAGTGCTTTCGGAATTAAGGCGATCCGAGAGATTGTTGGTGATGAGATCGTCCAACCCTTAGTGGTTTAGTAAGTCCCTTCTTGACCTTGGTGTTTCTTTGTTTCCTTTATGAATCTATTGTTCTGGAATATTAGAGGTTTTGGAAAAGGAGAAAAATGTGTGTCCATTAGAAATCTGATTAGCAAGCATAAAGTCTCTTTAGTGGGACTAGTGGAAACTAAACATAAACACTCTTTTACTCGTCGGGTTAGGAGGATGTGGGGATGTGACGAATATGAATGGTGTGAATCACTTGCGTCTGCAACAAATAGTGGGGGTATAGTAGCCATTTGGGATCCTAATATGTTCGTGGTCGCACAGAAGTTCATAGGTGAGAGATGGATTATTCTGGAAGGAGTCATGAATGGCAATATGGAGTGTTGTGTGGGTATTATTTATGGGCCTAATAATAGAGAGGGTAGAAGTGCTATGTATGAATCACTGACTGTTCTTCTTAGGTCGATTGGTAAACCGACTCTCCTATTAGGTGATTTTAATGAAGTCCTGCATCCAGGGGAAAGAGTTGGGCATTACCGATATGATTTGAGTATGAGAGAGTTTTTACAGTGGATTCAGAATCTTCAGCTTGTTGATACTCCTCTACATGGGATTAAATTCACATGGGGTAGACTTAGCTCACATAGTAGACTTGATAGATGCCTTTGTAGTGATGATTGGTTTGTGAATTTCCCAGATATGAGACTGGAAGGGTTAAAAAGGAGCTTCTCTGATCATAATCCATTACTGTTATCATTGATGACTAAGACCAATTGGGGGCCTAAACCTTTTCGAGCCTATGATAGTTGGTTTCTTAACCCGGAATTCAAGAAGTTTCTTTGCAGGGAATGGGCAAACCTGCCGAATATGGGGCTTCCAAATAAATTAAAAGCTCTTAAGGCACCGTTGAGAAATTGGAGTAGGGAGCATTTTGGAGGGATGGATGATAAAATCAGGAATCTGGAAAATGTGGTTCATGAATTACAAACCTTAAGTGAGTCTCGACAACTAAGCAGCATTGAAAGGGCTAGAATGAGAGCTGCTCAAAGTCACCTAAATGCTTGGTTAATCCGACGCGAAAGACTTTGGAGACAGAAAGCCCGATCCTATGGTTTCAGCTTGAAAGATCGCAATACCAAATTCTTTCATGCATTGACTATGATTAGGAGAAAAAGGAAAGAAATTACTCAGTTGATGATCGATGGGAGAATCATTACAGGGGTGGATAACCTAAAAAGAGAAGTGAATAAATACATTGCGGAACGCTTCTCTCAATCGCCACTACCAGAGCTGGAACTGGACTTAGGTGATCATGCTAGAATTTCTGCTGACCAGGTTGTGTTCCTTGAAATGGTACCTACAAGAGAGGAAGTGAAGATGGCTGTTTGGGCTTGTGGTACAGACAAATCTCCGGGTTATGATGGCCTTAACTTCAGATTTATTAGGGAGATGTGGCCACAGATTGAAGATGAGATCTATCAATTTGTTATACAATTCTTGGAGACTGGGGAGTGTGCAAAGGCAATTAATATCACTTGGGTGGCTCTTATACCGAAAGTAACAAGTCCAGGATCGATTGATGAATTTCGCCCAATCAGCATGGTGGGGGCACTATACAAGATCATCTCCAAACTGCTTTCTCTGAGGCTAAAAACTGTCATTGCACCACTAATTGACGAATCCCAGAGTGCATTTGTAATGGATAGACAGATACTAGATGGTGTACTAGTGGCAAATGAAGCAATAGGGTGGATGAAAAGGAGGAAAATATCAGGGGCACTTTTAAAACTCGATTTTCAGAAGGCGTACGACTCAGTTCGATGGTCCTTTCTGGAGCAAATTATGACAAAGATGGGTTTTGGGAGGAGATGGGTGAAATGGATTATGACATGCGTCCGATCAGCTTCTATATCGGTTCTGCTAAATGGCTCGCCCCTGAAACCGGTAAAGATGGAAAAAGGGTTGAGACAAGGTGATCCTCTCTCACCCTACTTATTCATCCTAGTGAGTGAGGCTTTGGTCTGTCTATTTAAACGAGCTGAGGAACAACAACTTATACAAGGGGTGGAAATTGGGAAAGACAGAGTCAGACTAAAGCATCTACAGTTTGCGGATGATACCCTAATCTTTGTTCCTAAAAGTGAAAGGGTTATCATTAACTACTTTAGGATCCTTGATGTTTTTGCAATTATGTCCGGTTTGAGCCTCAACTATAGCAAATCAAGCATTGTTTCATGGGCCACCGCAGATGAGGAATGGGCTAGATCTATTGCTAGGCGTGTGGGTTGTCAACATAAGATATGCCCAGTTACCTACCTTGGGTTACCTTTGGGGGATAATATGAATCGTGGTTCAGCTTGGAAACCGGTAATAACAAAGATTGAAAATAAACTGGCTTCTTGGAAGGCTAAATTGTTATCGAGAGCGGGGCGCCTAACCCTAATCAAAAGTGTGCTTAACAGTCTCCCAGTGTACTACATGAGTATGTTTATAATGCCTAAATCTGTGGCTCAGAAAATCATCAATTTACAGAGACGCTTCTTTTGGGGTGGTACTTCGGATGATAAAATGGCAACCCCCTTAGTTAGATGGTCAGTAATCGAACTCCCAAAAGAAATGGGAGGATTGGGAGTGGGAAATATTATGTATAAAAACCTCCTATTGTTGTTCAAATGGTGGTGGAGGTTTTCTGAGTATGATAACACTTTGTGGAAACGCATCCTGATATCAGTGCACAACATAAAGGGACTGAAGGCCACGTCAGAAGCCTTTGGAGATGTAAAGAGTGGAATATGGGGTAAGATGATGTCTATGGATACAGTTACAAAAAGGATACGAGATACTTTTGAGGAGGGTGTACATATCTCTTTGGGAGATGGGAGCTCAATCAGATTTTGGCATGATAAATGGTCCTCGTTGGGGCCACTGAAGGAGGCTTTTCCTAGGCTCTTCTCTATTTCCAGCCAAAGGGAGAATATGGTTAATCATATGGGCACTTGGGTTCAAAATGAATGGCATTGGGATCTTAAATGGAGAAGAAGACTATACGATTGGGAAATGGAAGACTTTGAAAGACTACAAATCACCCTTAACCAATACTGTCCTAATAATAGCTTGTCAGATGGAGTCACATGGCATGGTGGGGAATACCAAAGATTCCCTATCAAAGAGGTTATCGATAGATTATATGGATCTATGACTCCTTCCATCCCTAAAGGAGTTGCAGCATTTATTTGGAGTATCAAAGTCCCCCCCCGAGTTCATATTACTCTGTGGTTAGCTGCCCTTGAAAGATTGAAAACGGGTGATGCTTTGTTAGAAAGGGGAATTATCAGCTCAGCACAGGCCATGTGCCCTCTCTGTGATAGTGCTTTAGAGACTAACTCACATATTCTTTTTACTTGTTCTTTCTCGTGGTCTTTGTGGATGCAGGTACTTAAGTGGTGGGGGATTTCTGGTGCTCTCCCAGACCGTAGTGTCCACTTTATCTCAGGGTGGAAATGTCTGGCGCCTTATAGAAGCAAGGGGAAGATTTGGAACCTGGTCCTTGGTTGCGCGATATGGTCCCTTTGGTTTGAACGCAACAAAGTTAAGTTCAACAATGGTAGGCCTGATGCTGATCATCTATTCTACACTTTGAAGATCCGCATTAGTATATGGGCAAAAGAAATTCTTGGTCTGGACTTGCTTTCGGGTCTCAATGGGTCTTCAGTGGATTATCAGATGCTCTGAAAGGAGACGTTATCAGCACCTGGCTTGGAGAGAAGATTGGAGCTTTTGTTATATTGTGTACTTCATTTATGCTGTTGGGGTTGAGCGTTGTTTTGCTCTTATTTGTTTGGTGCTTGTTGTTTTGTTGTTTTTGTGCCCACTTTGTTTTGTTGGGGCTTGGTGTTTTCTTGCTTTTTCTTCCTTAGCCGTGAATATGGAAGGGTGTTATGCTGTTCGAATTCATGGAGATTTAGCCGTTCGAAAAGGAGACACATCAAAAACTTGGAGGGGAGAAAAGCTTGGAGTTTTTTTGTTGTTTTCTTTGTTTGTGTAGTCTTGCTGTTATGCTTTTTTGGGAGAGAGCCTTGTTTTGATCTTGCTTTGACTTTGCTGTACTTTTAAGCCCAATTTTGTCCTCATTTTGGGCCTATGATATTTATTTCGTCTGTTAGTCTCGTGTTGTGATGATGGCATGGAGTTTATGCTGTCCGATTACCAAGGAGATATAGGATGGAGTGTAAGGTGTTAGAGGCAGATTGGACATGTTTTTCTTTTTGGTTTTTTCATCTAGCATAGCCCACCCCTATGCGTTGTTGTGGTGGCCTGGTTCTTGGCCCCCAATTCCAATGGCTTTTTCCCCTCGCGGGGTTTTTTATGCCGGCGGTTTTGGGGCTTCCAAGTCCCCAGTGTATCTTGTTATTTCAGATATATATATACTTCCTAATTTCCAAAAAAAAAAAAAAAATATATATATACACATATATATATATACATACATACATATATATATATATATATATATATATATATATATATATATATATATATATATATATATATATATATATATATATATATATATATATATATATATATATATATATATATATATATATATATATATATATATATATATATATATATATATATATATATATATATATATATATATATATATATATATATATATATATATATATATATATATTATATATATAAGGGGTGTTCATAATAACCCGATCCGGTTATTCCAACCCGATTTAAACGGTATCCGGTTTTTAAAACCGGATAATTTACCCAGTTTTCGACAACGGGATAATCCGGGTCGGGTATCCTGTTTTAAAACCGGATACCGAATCCGGATCCGGGTCATGATTTTTTGAAAATCAGGGTACCCGGTATCCGGTTTTTTTTAATTTATGTTTTTTGTTTTTTACTTTTTTTCGTAAATAAAATTATCATAATATCTCTTAAGCTAACCTTGGATTGAATATTTTTGAAGAGTTAGTATTTGAATTTTATAATTGTTCTTACTTAAGCCCATGAACAATAATATTATTCTTTCATTTTCTTAATTAATCTTTTTTGACTAATTATGTTAAAGATTTTTAGGGAGTTTGTATTTGAATTTTATATAAAAAAATATTTTAAGTGAATATAGAGATAAATAAACGTATGGTTGAACGACAAAACGACAAAAAAAATAAAAAATAAAAAATCTTTCTTATAAAACCGGGTATCCGGTTTCCGACCCGGTTTAACCCGGTATCCGGTTTAAACCGGGTCGGAACCGGATCGCAATTTTGAGTACCCGAAAAACCGGGTACCCGAATTTTCGGATCCGGGTCGACCCGGTACCCGGTTTTGAACACCCCTAATATATATATATATATATATATATATATATATATATATATATATATATATATATATATATATATATATATATATATATATATATATATATATATATATATATATATATATATATATATATATATATATATATATATATATATATATATAGGAAATTAGGAATATTATATATCTGAATAACAAAATACACTGGAGCTTGGAAGCCCCAAAACTGCCGACATAAAAAACCCCGCGAGGGGAAAAAGCCATTGGAGATGGGGGCCAAGAACCAGGCCACCACAACATCGCATAGGGTTGGGCTATGCTAGATGATACAAAAACCAAAAAGGGTGCCTCCAGATCCTCATCTACACCTTACACACCATCCTAGATCTTCATTGTACCTCCATGCCTTCATCTCAACAAAAACATATAAAACATCATAGTCCCAAAACCAAAAGGAGGGCACCAATAACAACCAACATAAGCAAAAGCACAAGAGCAAAACAAGGCTCACACCAAAATGACCAAAACAGCGAAACTATACAAAAACAAAAAAGCTACAAAATATAGCCGTCCACATGACGGTTGTTGAGAACCGCAGATGAAAGAAGATCGACTCCAATTATCTCTTTAGCCCAAATTCCAATTCGAATCTTGAGAGTGTAGAATAGGTAGTTCTCGTCAATGGCTCCTCTATTGAACTTGATTTTATTTCTTTCAAACCAAAGTGACCATATCACGCACCCCATAATGAGACTCCACAGTTTGCTTCTACAGCGTGAAGGCGCAAGTCTCCTCCAAGCTAACATGAATGACTCACAACGGTCCTGTAGCACTCCTGTGATACCCCACCAGTTAAGCACCATCATCCACAATCTCCATGAGAAAGAACAGGTGAAAAGGATATGTGCATTGGACTCGATCTCTGTGCTGCAAAAAGGACATAAAGCATGTGAAAGGTTAATTAATCCCAAATGTAAAAGTTTATCACCCGTCTTTAGTTTCTCGAGAGCAGCTAACCAAATAGTGAGTTGTGCTATAGGTGGAACCTTCAAATTCCAAATCCTAGTCGAAACAGCCTTGGGTAGGATTGGGGCCGTGGACTCATGAAACCTGTCAATGACTGAGCTTATTGGGAATTTAGGAACATCCCCACCATGCCAACAAACTCCATCTCTCCTATGCATGTTTGGCTTGGTTTGTTCAATAGCAAGGTTTAACCTTTCCAAATCTTCCAACTCCCTCTCATATAAATTTCTTCTCCATCTTAGAGACCAAAACCACTCATTCTCAACCCATCTTCCCATTTGACTAATAAAGTCACTTCCTTGGCATGAAATTCGGAAGAGCCTAGGGAAAGCTGTTTTCAAGACCCCAATTGTAGTCCATTTATCCTGCCAGAACAAGGTAGAAGACCCATCACCAATACTAATAGATAAGCCCTCATCAATAATGCCCCTCACTTTCTTTGTAACATCATCATTATTCATTAAATGAGCCAAAGAGCCAGACTTTATATTGCTAAAATTCTCAGATGTAGCCTTCAAGCCCTTGATGTTGTGGATCGATATCAAAATACGTTTCCAAAGTGTGTTATCGTTCTCCGAGAATCTCCACCACCACTTGAAAAGAATCACAAGGTTCTTATGCAACACATTCCCAACACCTAAGCCACCCAATTCCTTTGGTAATTCAATTGAAGACCATTTCACCGAGGGAGTAAGCATACGGTCATCTGAAAAAGTTCCCCAAAAGAACTTTCTTTGCATCTTCCTTTGGTAATTCAATTTTTTGGGCAACTGTTGTAGGCATTTTGAACATACTCATGTAATAGACCGGTAAGCTGTTGAGAACACTTTTGATGAGAGTTAACCGACCCGCTCTCGAGAGGAGCTTTGATTTCCAAGACGCGAGTTTATTTTCAATCTTTGATAGCACCGGTTTCCATGCTGTTGGCCCATTTGAGTTTTGATGATGACTTAACAATTTATAAACAAACAAAGTATTTTAGAGATTGTTTTGTAGGTAATATATCCGATTATTGTAATCGTCGATGATACCTAAGGACTGGTCAATGGCAATCGTACAAGTCAAAGTCAAAGTCAACAAAGTCAAAGTCAGTAGAGAAGGTCAATGAGGAAGTCAAGAGTAGAATCCAAGTCTACTGTTCCTGATATTGATAAACTGATATTGTTGCAGATAGAGACAGTACGCTGTTCCTCCAGAATCCGGTCAGAGGAGAAGTCAACAAAATTATTTAGAAAAAGTCTTAAGTTAATTTTTCTATATTTTAGTTTTGTTGTACGGTTAATAAACAAGGAAGCACAAGGAATTAATCTAAGAATTAAAATAACTAACTCCTAAAAAGTCTCTTGAAAATGGCTATTTTTAGCTAGAGTCAAGGTTAGACTTTGAATAACCACCAAGGAAGTTATTTCCTTCTCACGGTCAATGCCCACTAATCCCTTGTCTTTAGATAATGGGTTTATGGCATAACTTGTTCTAAAATGATTATAAAAGCATTTTTCTAACCGGCACAAACATTTGGTGATCAACATTGAGAGAAAATTATTTCCGAAAATTTTGCGCCCATTTTCGTGAGATTCAAGAATCAAGAAAAGGAAATTTTTGAGTGTTCTTAATCGAAAATTTAATTCCAAAATATTTCCTTGTGCTATCTTTGTTTGTTCATCCAATTAGAGAATTTATTTTGTATGGGTTTTTGAGAGAATTATGTAATTAGACTTGGGTAAGTCTAAGGGGGAAGTGAAAAAGAGAAGAGAGAAAGAGAAGAAAGAAAGAGAAGGAGAATCGAGAGAAGGAACAAGAAAGAAATCGAGAAGAAGAAGAGAAGGAGAAGGAGAAATATATTTTATGTAATAGAGAATTAAATTACATAAAATAATAGAGAATCGAAATCCCTAGAGGGTCGTGGTTCTTGTTCCCATGTTAAATTCTTTGAGTTTCTTTAAAGTTTTCTTTTATTTTGTTTTGAGTATTTTCTCTATTCATAATTCCGCAAGAAAAGGGCGAAAATACTCTAAAGAGAACAAGTAACAATTCACCCCCCCTCTTGTTACACTTCATTGTCTCTATACGTTTCTACAATTGGTATTAGAGCCCTGTTCCTCATTAAATCAGGAAACCCTGAGAGCCGTATCTTGGTGCTTTAGAGATGATGAAAATGAACGAGCGTATGGAAGAAGGGTACTCTACTCAGAGACCACCAATGTTCGATGGCAAATTCTATACCTATTGGAAAAACAGGATGGAGATCTTCATCAAAGCCGAAAACTATCAAGTTTGGAGAGTCATCGAAGTTGGAGATTTTGAGGTAACTACGACCAACTCCATCAACGAGACTGTTCCCAAACCAATCACGGAATATGAGAAAGAAGATTTTCAAAAGATGGAAATGAATGCTCTTGCTATTAAATTACTTCATTGTGGGCTTGGTCCTAATGAACACAATCGCATTATGGGTTGCAAATCAGCAAAACAAATTTGGGATCTGCTGGAAGTTACCCATGAAGGTACAAGCGAAGTCAAGCGTTCCAAGATTGACTTACTCATGTCCAAATATGAAAGATTTGTTATGGAACCTAAAGAAAGCATTCAAGAAATGTTTACTAGGTTTACGAACATCACAAATGAGTTAGTCTCTCTTGGAAGGCTTATTCCATCCGATGAACAAGTGCGAAAGATCCTAAGAAGCCTACCTCAAGATGATCGTTGGAGAGCAAAGGTCACAGCCATTCAAGAATCTAAAGATTTTACAAAGTTTAATCTGGAAGAGTTGGCTGGTTCCCTGATGACTCATGAATTACATCTGGGAACAGCTGACAGTTCCAGGAACAAAGGTTTGGCTCTGACAGCAGACGATCAAGAAAATTCAGAAACTGATGAGGAAGAGGCAGCAATGCTGGTACGTAGATTCAAGAAGTTCTTCAGGAACAATAGATATAAAAATCAAAGAAACTACAAAGAAAAAGGAACTTCTAAATCCAAAACTTATGAATGCCACAAATGTGGAAGTACCGAGCACTTCATAAAGGAATGCCCACTATGGAAGGACGAGAAAGCTAAAGGGAAAGCAAGAGAAACAGGAAGACAACCAACAAAGGGAAATTTCAACAAAACCGATTTCCGCAAAGCCATGATAGCTGCATGGGGAGAGTCCGAAAGTAAAACCGAAACTGAAGCCCCCGTGGAAGAAGAAGAGGTAGCTAACCTCTGTCTCATGGCTACTCATGACGATACATCTAAAGGAAAAGAGGTACTGTCTCCTGATCCATTTTCTGATTATTTGTTTAAATTGGACAAACATAGATTAGTAAAAATGATTTTAGAATCTCACGAAAATTTAGAAAAACAAACCGCCATCACTCTCAAAACTGAAAAAGACCTTAAAGCATGTAAAGACCAAATATCCTACCTTAACTCATTTAGATCCGATGTGCAAAATCGATTCTTTGAATTGCTTGATAATAATGTGATGTTAAAAGAAGCCTTAGAAAAAGTTAAAGAAAAAAACATCATGTTAAATATTGAATTGAATCAATTAGAGCAATTTGATATGGAAGTTGATTATGAGACTAAGAAAGAAATTCAATGGGTACTCTTCCAAATGAAATCCGATCTAGAATCCGCCTTAAAAGAAAACGATCGTCTTAAGCTTGAATTAAATTCAAGAGATAAAGGGAAAACTAGAGAAGTTCCCAAATGGATTCTTGATGCTAGAACTAAAAGAACCGAAGGACTAGGATATGATAAAAATGATAAAAAGAAAAAGGTCTATGTTGATCTCCCAAGTAACAAAGTCTGTTCCTTTTGTGGCAAAACCGGGCACCTGAAACATCAATGTTTAAAAAAGGAACAGCACAACAAAACGAACCAAATATACGTCGATAGAGTTTGGATTAAGAAATTTAATTCTTGTTTAATCGACACGGAACCCAAGGATGGCTGGGTTCCACCCTCTAACAACTAAGTTCGTTTTGCAGGTTCTAGTGAGGGGGAACAGCTCATGGTATCTCGACAGTGGCTGTTCCAAGCACATGACAGGCGATAGATCAAAATTTCTCTCACTAAAAGCCTATGATGGAGGAACTGTGACCTTTGGCGATAATATGAAAGGTGAAATCATTGCAAAAGGCAAGGTAGGAAGGTCAAGTTCCCACGCAATAGATAACGTATTTTTGGTCGAGAATTTGAAACACAACCTTTTAAGTATTTCTCAATTTTGTGATAAAGGTAACTCTGTAAACTTTACTTCTGAGAAGTGCATGATTTCTAGGAACGACACAGGTGACATCATTCTGGAAGGAATTAGAAAAGGGAACACCTATGTGGTGGACCTGCACACTGTTCCTAAAACCAGTTTAACATGTCTGAGTGTTATAGAAGATGACCCTCAACTTTGGCATAAAAGACTAGGTCATGCTAGTTTTTCATTGCTTAATACCTTACGTACTAAAGACCTAGTAAGAGGATTACCGTCCATAAAATTTCAAATGAATGAAGTATGTGATCCTTGTGCCAAAGGAAAACATGCAAGGTCATCCTTTAAAACTAAAAATGTCGTGACCACATCAAAACCACTTGAATTAATTCATATGGATCTTTGTGGACCTATGAGAATCCAAAGTCGCAGCGGTAAGCGATATGTTTTTGTTATAGTTGATGATTACAGTAGATTTACATGGACTTTATTCTTATCTAGCAAAGATGAGGCTTTTGATGAATTTGTTGCATTCGCTACTAAAATTCAGAAATCTAGTAACAATCAACTAGTCCACATAAGATCGGATCATGGTAAAGAATTTGAAAATTCAAAGTTTATGGATTATTGTAATGAGCATGGTTTAAGTCATAATTTCTCCGCGCCTAGAACACCACAACAAAATGGTGTTGTTGAACGAAAGAATAGAACATTAGAAGAAATGGCTAGAACTATGTTAATTGCTAGTGGTTTACCTAGAAATTTTTGGGCCGAAGCCGTCAATACTGCTTGTTATATATTAAACCGAGTTTTAATAAGACCAATCACTTCTAAGACCCCCTACGAATTATTTAAAGGAATTAAACCTAATATTTCATATTTTCGAGTCTTTGGATGTCGATGTTTTGTGCATGTAAATGGAAAACGAAATTTAGGTAAATTTGATGAAAGAAGTGATGAAGCAGTATTTCTTGGCTATTCATCTCATAGTAAAGCATATAGAGTTTACAATAAGAAAACAATGTGTGTTGAAGAATCTGTTCACATTATATTTGATGAGACTAACTTTATGACAAGTGAACAAGAAACAAGTGATTTTAAGATAGGTCTTGCGGATCTGGAAGATGATGAAAACATATACAAAGAGCAAGATCCAGTAGAACAACAACAAGGTCAGAATGTTGAACAAAATCAAGAACAGGAACAACAGGCAGATCAGGAACAGCCTGCAGTTCCCAATCCAGAAATTCAGACAGAAGCACAAGAAGAAAGAATTGAAGATGAACCAAATCAGAACCAAGTCAGTGAACCAGCTTCCACATCTGTCCCCACAAGAGACTTTGTTCCAAGACCGTGGAAACAACATAAGTCACATCCACTAGAATTGATTATAAGTGACATGAACAAAGGCACACAAACAAGGGGACAAATGAGAAACTTCTGTGCACACTTTGCTTTTCTATCAACTATGGAACCCAAGAATCATGTAGAAGCTTTGCAAGATTCGGATTGGGTGGTAGCTATGCAAGATGAATTAAACGAGTTTGAAAGAAACAAAGTGTGGCACTTAGAAGCGAAACCGAAGAACAAGAAGATTATTGGACTTAAATGGGTATTCAGGAACAAGCTGGATGAACACGGCATAATCGTTAGAAACAAAGCAAGGTTGGTGGTAAAAGGTTATAATCAACAGGAAGGTATTGACTATACTGAAACTTTTGCTCCCGTAGTTAGATTAGAAGCTATTAGAATTCTTATTTCATTTGCTGCTTTCATGAATTTTAAATTATATCAAATGGACGTAAAATGTGCATTCTTAAATGGGTTTCTAGAAGAAGATGTGTATGTGGAACAACCACCTGGCTTTGAAAACCCAATTTCTCCGGATCACGTCTACAAGCTTGATAAAGCTCTTTATGGGCTAAAACAGGCACCTAGACAATGGTACGAGAGATTATCTAAGTTTTTGATTGAAAATAAGTTCATACGTGGTAAAATTGATAAAACCTTATTCTTTAAGAATAAAGGTTCGAATATATTAGTTGTTCAAATATATGTTGATGATATTATTTTTGGTGCTACAAATGAATCGTTATGTAAGGAATTTGCTGACCTAATGAGTAATGAGTTTGAAATGAGTATGATGGGAGAATTAAATTTCTTCCTTGGTTTGCAAATTAAACAAACTGCTAACGGTATCTTTATTCATCAACAAAAATATATAAAAGAACTTCTAAAGAAATATGGACTTGATAATGCTAAAACAAACCATACACCCATGGCCACTAACATTAGGTTAGATGAAGACTCTAACCACTAGTAAAAAAAGTCTTATTAGTGACCCCCTATTTGTATCTTTTGTTGTAATATAAGATACAAATAATGTTTTTTGTATCTTATATTTTAACAAAAGATACAAATAATTCTTATTTGTATCTTGTGTTTAAACACGCGATACAAATAATAGTTATTTGTATCTGGTGTTAAAACACACGATACAAATAACTATTATTTGTATCGTGTATTTAAACACGCGATACAAATAATAGTTATTTGTATCGAGTGTTTTGACACCCGATACAAATAATGAATTAGAAAAATAATGAAATAGAGAGGCACTAGTGGAAAAAAAGCTATTGGCTGCTGCTTATTGGCTGCGGTTGTTAGGAAAACGCAGCCCATATGAGTACTAAAAAAGCTGGAAAAAAGAAAATTACTAAGGGGCTGCGGTTTTTGCCATTGACCGCAGCCCTTAACCCCTTAAAAAATTCATCCAAAAAAAAAAACTAAAGGGGCTGCGGTTTTATGGATGTCCGCAGCCCTTAATTATTCCAAATTAATAAAGAAAATAAAAAAAAAATTTTAAAGCAAAGGGGCTGCGGTTTTTAATTATGTCCGCAGCCCTTAATGGGCCCAGGCCCAAAACGCCTACCCTAACTTGAAGAAACGGCGCCCATTGTATATATTTGAAGAAACCCTTATTTTTCCTTCAAGAAACGCCTACCCTAATCTCTCAATCCAAAATAAACGGCGCCCAATCTCAAAAAAAAAAAAATTTCTCTCAATAAACTGATTTCTTCCTTCAAATTACAGCAGCAAACTTAGAAAAATTTGAAGAAATTTCTTCCTAAACTTAGCAAACTGATTTCGAAAACTTCTTCCTTCAAGATTTCGAAAAATTTGAAGAAAACTTCTTCCTAAGATCTTGCACCTTCATTGAAAAACTTCTTCCTTCAAGATTTCGAAAAATTCGAAGATCCTTCATTGAAGAGGCTGCTGCGATTTCTTCCTTCAAGATCTTCATTGTTCTTCAAGATGTTCTTCATCCTTCAAGATTTCGATTTTTTTATTTTTTTTCTGGGTTCATTATGAGATTTTAATTTTGTAGATCTTGGTTCGTTTATTTGTTTCGTTCGTTTGTAGATCTTGGTGTTCATTTGTAGATCTTTATGATTTCGATCTTGGTGTTCGATTTCGATTTTTTATTTGTTTGTAGATCTTGGTGTTCGATTTCGATTTTTAGATCTTGGTGTTCGTTTGTAGATCTTGGTGTTCGATTTCGATTTTTTATTTGTTTCGTTCTTTAGTTTTTCTGGGTTCGTTTGTAGATCTTGGTGTTCTTTCGTTTGTAGATCTTTATGAGATTGTAATTTCATTATGAGATTTTGGTGTTCTTTCGTTTGTAGATCTTGGTGTTCTTTCGTTTGTAGATCTGGGTTCATTATGAGATTGTAATTTCATTCGTTTGTAGATCTTGGTGTTCTTTCATTAAATTGTTTCGTTCTTTCCTTCAAGATGGTTTTCTGGGTTCATTATGAGATTTTAATTTTTTTTTTATTTTTTAAATTGACAAAAGGGCTGCGGTTCTTGTATATGTCCGCAGCCCATGGTGTTTTTTTTTATTTTGAAAAATGATGAAAGGGCTGCGGTTTTAATGTCCGCAGCCCTTAATTATTCTTTGGGCTGCTCCAATAATGGCTGGGGTCGTAAACCGCAGCCCATAGTAGCTAAAAAACCGCAGCCCATAAGGTTTTTTCCACTAGTGAGGCGGGATTTCAAAGGGCTTTCAGATCGGTTTTCAGAGACGAAATTGCAGAGGTTTCATTCATCAATTTCAGAGGGCTTCCTTCATCAATTTCAGAGGGCTTCATTTCGTTCATCAATTTCAGAGGGCTTCGTTCATCAATTTCAGAGAGCTTCGTTTCGTTCATCAATTTCAGAGAGCTTCATTTCGTTCACCGATTTCAGAGGGCTTCGTTCATCAATTTCAGAGGGCTTCGTGTCGTTCATCAATTTCAGAGGGCTTCGTTTCGTTCATCAATTTCAGAGGGCTTCGTTTCGTTCATCAAAATTTCAGAGACGAAAAACAAAATTTCAGAGGCGGATTTCAACTGACCGAAAACGAAATTTGCGACTTGCTGTACGTCTTCATCCCTAATTCTAATTTATGTTATCTTTCTTTGTGTTATTTTTGTAATCTACTTCAACCTTCGGGTAATTTCAAGCATTCATATTTCTTGAATTTCTAGGGTTTTTTTATTTGTTTTATTTATTAATAGGGTTTCTATATATGGCATTATATTATTGTTTTGATTGTTCATATGTCTCTTTCTTTTGGATTTTGGTGTGAATTGTGATTTAGGTTTCTATAGTTGAGATAATCGAGATAATTCGTATGTAAAATGTGGTCAATTGCATCTGGTTGTTTATTAACCATTAGATTATCATTTTGTCTTGGTATAAATAGTCTAATGTGCTTCATTATGTGGTTTTACTTGTGAGCATGCTTGGTTTTGTTCTAATAACTCAAATTTTTTATGGAATCTTACTGAGCATGCCACCACAGACAGTTTAGTTGATCCTTCATTCACCTCCATAGCTTTTCCCTTTCATGTCCTCCAATTTCCATTACTAATCAAAAGAGAGGAACTCATAGTCTCTAATTTGTTCAAATAGTAAGAATGGTAGCGACGAAGAATTAGAATTCTGCAATTTCATTCTTATCTATCAGTTTTATGATTCTCCAATCCAAATTGGTACACTTTCTTTGTAATTCTCTTATTTTAATCAATCTGTTACTAATTCCTCATCCATCTACTATGTTATTTTATTTTCAAGAGTATTAGTCATACTACTTCAATTTGCTCATCCTTTATTAGTTATGGACTTATGGTTTATTAAATTTATGCCGTTTTCTTGTTTTATTACCTGAAATCAGTACATTCTCTCAAATCAAGTCAGTTGTACGCTCAGACAGACATACATCTCCATAAATTTTCACTTGAGGTAGATTAAATGTATTTTTTTGCATTGGAATTGAGAGAAAATGGTTATGTTTTGAGTTGAATTGGATGTAATTAGAGAATGAGAATAAATTAGTTTAAAAGTTGATATTAATGGTTTGATTATGGATTTGGCATATAAAGTTAGGTTATGAATGTAATTATCTGACTTGGAATATAAATTTGAGTTTGAATTGGTAATGATTGAGGAATTAGATATTTGTCTTAGTTATGTACTAGAAATTGATGATATGAGTATTTGTAGAGGCGTAGTTATAAAACTAATACTATGACTTGAATATTAATAGATAAGGTGAGTTGATTATTTATGTATAAATTTCGTTTCGTATATGAAAAGGGACTATAATGACATTCGGAAATGTATGAACAAAATTAGGTTAGTTAGTTTAAATTTAACTTGGGCTTTGTTAAAGAGATTGAATATAAAAAGGAATTTGCGTATCAAGGTGTTATAGTTGTGTGGAAATGGCATGAAAAAATATATGTAGAGACTATTAAGATTACGTATCTTCTTGATATACTATTTATAAATTAAGTAGAGTTTAATGATGTTCTGCTTTATGAAATGATTACGAATTATATTTCAAGTGTCCAAACTAAATAAAGGCTATGCATACTTGTTCATAAGTATTACTTTGGATTGGAAACGGTCATGTTTTTCACTATCCAAAAAAGCAAATATTCGGATTTCCGGATCCGAATCAATCCGGTATCCGGTTTTGAACATTCGTTGCATAACCTATGGGTGAGATCACTAATGCAATGATTTTTTTAAAAATTTTTATTATAAGGGTAGGTCAAGGGAGGGAAAGCTATGTAACAATAAGCATTATCTAAAAAAATCGATACTTGGTCTGATTGACTGGTGAGACATTAATATGAACCAATAGAGCAAATATGATGAACCAATTACTTTCTCTCTCTCTGTTTTTGTCATTTGTTATTGATATTTTGATACCATTAACATAACTTTGCATCTTCAATCTTGATTATTAGCGCTAATTGTCAATTTCGATAAAACCCATGTCTACTCCAATTTTGTTTTTGATGTTGTATTTCTGCAATTTGATGCAGGGAATTTGTGCTTTATGATTCATTTATTTGATAAATCTGTAGCAATTAATTTAATGCAAGTTTCCCAAATTTGATGCAGATTATTTGAGTTCAAAATGATGAGACTAGCAACAAGATTTCGAAGCTTGACACTGTTAAAGCCTTAGTGTTTATCAGTGTATGCTTAGTACTCTAGTGTATATGAACCACCCAGTGCATTTAAGCTGCTATACATTGTATGCTATACATTGTAAAAATACCATAAGACCAATAAGGCCAATAAGAATCAGTGCATATCTTATGTATATTAATTGTATATACTTTTTCTTATGTATATTAATAATAATAATAATAATAATTTTTCTTATGTATATTAATAATAATAATAATAATTTTTTTATCTGTTATGTCTCGTACTGTGTTGATGTCATATATATATATATATATATATATATATATATATATATATATATATATATATATATATATATATATATATATATATATATATATATATATATATATATATATATATATATATATATATATATATATATATATATATATATATATATATATATATATATATATATATATATATATATATATATATATATTAATATAGATATATAGGCTATATTTTTTTAAATTAAAAAAAGTCATTTGTATCTAAGGTTTAAATAGGGGGATACAAATAACTGGGTTATTTGTATCGCCTGTTTGTAACCCAAGATACAAATAAGGGTTATTTGTATCGCATATTTCAAACAGGGTATACAAATAACCCATTATTTGTATCTCGTTTTTGATACATGCGATACAAATAAGCTGTTATTTGTATCGTGTGTTTCAAACATGCGATACAAATAACCCTTATTTGTATCTTGGGTTTTCAAGCGATACAAATAATATGTTATTTGTAACCCACTTGTTAGTAACCCCCAATATAAGATACAAATGAGCTTAAAAACAAGATACAAATAAGGATTTTTTTACTAGTGAACGGAATTAATGTTGACCAAACGATGTATAGAGGCATGATAGGATCACTACTATATCTAACAGCTAGTAGACCCGATATATCCTTTAGTGTTGGCTTGTGTGCTAGATTTCAATCAAATCCTAAAGAATCACATTATACGGCAGTTAAAAGAATTCTTAGATATCTAAAGGGAACAGATGACTTATCCTTATTTTATCCTAAAAGTGATGTCTATGACTTGAAAGGGTATAGTGATGCAGATTACGCAGGTGATCTTGTAAATAGAAAAAGCACTTCAGGAATGGTACAGTTTCTTGGATCTTGTTTGGTATCATGGAGTTCCAAGAAACAGAACACAGTAGCTTTATCCACGGCAGAAGCTGAATATGTAGCAGCAGCAGCCTGCTGTTCCCAAATGCTCTGGATTAAACAACAGCTAAGAGATTTTGGTATTAAAATTGAATGTGTTCCTATTTATTGTGATAATACTAGTGCTATTTGTATTTCTAAAGATCCGGTGCATCATTCTAGAGTTAAACATATTCATATTAGACATCATTTCCTTAAGGATAACGTAGAGCTTAAAAATATTATTGTTAAACATGTCAATACTAGTGAACAAGTTGCAGATATTATGACCAAACCGCTTCCAAGAGAACAATTTGAAAAGATGAGGTTGGAGCTAGGTATGATCAAGCTTCACTAACGTTTAATTGCTAGTATTCCTCCTCAAAACATCTTGAAAAATCGGAAGGGTTCAATCAACCACAACAACCAAGATTGTTCACTCAATCATTGCGAGATTTGGGTATGCTTCTATTTAAATTTATGTCTTAAACTTTATCTTGATTGCTTGCATGTTTGAACTAATTAGACCAAGTAGCATAACTTATTATCTATTATTTTATTACCCACATATTATAAATTATCTTTTGAAAAATCACAAAAATATTTTATTTTTCCACAAATTCCAGCATTTTCTTTATTTTAATTTATTTCGGTGAGCCAACATTATTTTATGAAATGGAAGACGGATCATCGAGGTGTTTCGGAAAGTAGTTATCTAAATCGATATATTCAACGAACTAAGCTTAATTAATAACTACCCTTACACCTCCTAAAACCGCCATTATGGAAGTAGTACAAACCTTTTTCTTAACCGTCCATTCAACCCTTCAAAACCCATTCCTCTTGTCACATCCATCATTCATAAACCCATTACTTGTACTACTCCTAGCAAAACCGTCAAACCCATTTTCCTCCTTCAACCTTCATCAATTCATCTCATCATCACCATGAAATCTCCCAAGACTTCATCTAAACCGAAAACAACAAAACCCATGCATGTCGGCACGAAAAGGACTTTTTCTACCACAAAAGGAAGCTCATATTCAAAACCCGCAAAGAAGGCCAAGGTAGTAGATCCTGATTGTGCTGAGGAGGTTTGTTAATGTGAATCTTGAAGGCCTAGAATTTCCAATGAGTGCTAACAACAAAATAGGTGCTAAGTGTCTTAACAACTTGCATCTTACATTAAATGAAAAAGGAATTCTAGAGGATGTTGAAGAAGATGTTGAGTATGTAAGTTTTGATGAGGAACAAGAGGAAGGTGAAACTGAAGTAGAAGGGGAGAATGTAGAAAAGGAAAATCAGGAAACTGTTCCCACTGCCACTACTGAGGCAGAAACAGAACAGGAACAAGGGGAAACAGTTAGTAAGGGGGAAGCTGTTAGTAAGGGGGAACAGGTTGGGAACTAGAGGATGAACAATCTAGTTCAGAGGATGAGGATCTCAATATGCCTCTCAAGAACATTAGGAAATCATCCAAGAGTTCTTCGTGCCTAAATGCTGACATTACCTCTCAACCTCGCCATCACCAATAGCAACTACTCCACCTCCATTTACATCACCACCATCACCCTTACCCACTGGTTTTGATGATCCCACTACTATCCATCCTCCTCCTACTACCCTTGCTCATGTCCTCTCTTTAATCCTTGATATGTAGTCTCAACTCATTGCTTTCCATAGTGAAGTTCGTGCCTCACTCTCCACTATAGTTGAGCAACTCACCGACATGGAATCCCGTCTTGGTGCGAAGCTTGACACTGTGGAGGTGCAGACAGAATACGTTGATGAGGAGACTGCTGCCTGATCCCTCCTGCTTCTGTTTTCAAATTAAAATTTAATGTTTGTTGGCCCATTTTCTTTGTAATTCTCTAAACAATGTTTTTTTCTTTTTAATGTACCAGCTGGGGTACGAAACAATTTCTATTTTTCTTATGCTACTTACTAACCCACTACTTTTCATCCTTTATATCATCTTTATTTTTTTATCCCCATGGTCTAATATGTTTGCTTGCATGCTTTCTCGATTTATGTTTGGGCATTTATTTTCTTAGTTTGCTGCTTACTATCTTAATCTGTCTAACGCTTGCCTTAGAGCTGTGATTTGATTCATATCCCTACTTTTTGATTGATGCCAAAAGGGGGAAGAATAGCAAACAAACTTTTGTGAATGCTTGTGATGCTTACGTTTTTGCTTAGTCTTTGGATAATTGATTCTCTATTCTTGGTTTACTTCATAACACTTAGTTTGATAACTTACTGTTTGACATATTTAAGGGGGAAGAGTAGCCAAACAAGAGTATGTTGACTTACTGTTTTGATTTATGTTTGGTTCATATGGATCATTTGATTGGCTAATTGTTGTTTGACATGAGTTATATTGAATATCACTTTGTTTATCTTTGACACTTATCTTGAATTACTTAATTAGACTTACTTGATTTGTTGTGTCTCTTAATTTTTAATTTTATGTCGTTAAGTTTCTTAACTATTATGTTTTTGGTTTATTTTGTTTTTGGTATTTATGTTCATGTTTTGTTTTAAAATTAAAAATTTGAAGTCATGCTTAATCACATGATTTTCGCCAAAAATATTTTAGAGTAATATGCTTGCTTTAGAGTTTGGTAAATTACTTGTAACGATTTAATTTACTAAATATGTTTGAACTTGTGTCTAATCTCTAACATGTTCAAAGTCATTAGTTTTACTCTTTCTTTTAACAAAGTTTGTTTATAAGTTTGTCATCATCAAAAAGGGGGAATTTGTTGGCCCATTTGAGTTTTGATGATGACTTAACAATTTATAAACAAACAAAGTATTTTAGAGATTGTTTTGTAGGTAATATATCCGATTATTGTAATCGTCGATGATACCTAAGGACTGGTCAATGGCAATCGTACAAGTCAAAGTCAAAGTCAACAAAGTCAAAGTCAGTAGAGAAGGTCAATGAGGAAGTCAAGAGTAGAATCCAAGTCTACTGTTCCTGATATTGATAAACTGATATTGTTGCAGATAGAGACAGTACGCTGTTCCTCCAGAATCCGGTCAGAGGAGAAGTCAACAAAATTATTTAGAAAAAGTCTTAAGTTAATTTTTCTATATTGTAGTTTTGTTGTACGGTTAATAAACAAGGAAGCACAAGGAATTAATCTAAGAATTAAAATAACTAACTCCTAAAAAGTCTCTTGAAAATGACTATTTTTAGCTAGAGTCAAGGTTAGACTTTGAATAACCACCAAGGAAGTTATTTCCTTCTCACGGTCAATGCCCACTAATCCCTTGTCTTTAGATAATGGGTTTATGGCATAACTTGTTCTAAAATGATTATAAAAGCATTTTTCTAACCGGCACAAACATTTGGTGATCAACATTGAGAGAAAATTATTTCCGAAAATTTTGTGCCCATTTTCGTGAGATTCAAGAATCAAGAAAAGGAAATTTTTGAGTGTTCTTAATCGAAAATTTAATTCCAAAATATTTCCTTAAGCTATCTTTGTTTGTTCATCCAATTAGAGAATTTATTTTGTATGGGTTTTTGAGAGAATTATGTAATTAGACTTGGGTAAGTCTAAGGGGGAAGTGAGAAAGAGAAGAGAGAAAGAGAAGAGAGAAAGAGAAGGAGAATCGAGAGAAGGAACAAGAAAGAAATCGAGAAGAAGAAGAGAAGGAGAAGGAGAAATATATTTTATGTAATAGAGAATTAAATTACATAAAATAATAGAGAATCGAAATCCCTAGAGGGTCGTGGTTCTTGTTCCCACGTTAAATTCTTTGAGTTTCTTTAAAGTTTTCTTTTATTTTGTTTTGAGTATTTTCTCTATTCATAATTCCGCAAGAAAAGGGCGAAAATACTCTAAAGAGAACAAGTAACAATTCACCCCCCCTCTTGTTACACTTCATTGTCTCTATACGTTTCTACACATGCAGAGCAACAAGTCATATTATCCCCCAAAGGAAGACCCAAATAGGTAACAGGACAAGCTTTATGTATACACCCCACAGAAGTAGCAATATTTTTCGCCCACATAACATCCTCCGATCTCCATGAAATAATGCTGGATTTGCTATAATTGAGGCTCAAACCTGACATGAGAGAGAAGACATCCAGGATTCTAAAGTAGTTCGTGACAACCCTATCCTTTTTGGGAACAAAGATAAGGGTGTCATCAGCAAACTGAAGATGTTTAAGTCTAACCCTATCTTTACCAATTTCCACCCCTTCAATCAACTGTGCTTTCTCAGCTTTCCTAAGAAGAGAAACTAAGACTTCACTCACAAGGATGAAAAGATAAGGAGAAAGCGGGTCACCCTGTCTCAACCCCTTCTCCATTTTGACCGGTTTCAAGGGCGAACCGTTCAACAAAACTGATAGAGAAGCTGAGCTAACACAAGTCATAATCCATTTTATCCACTTCCTTCCAAAACCCATTTTTATCATAACCTGCTCCAGAAAAGACCATCGAACTGAATCATAAGCCCTCTGAAAATCCAGTTTTAGCAAGGCACCCGGTATTTTATTCTTCTTCAGCCAGCTAATTGCCTCATTGGCAACCAAAACTCCATCTAGAATCTGTCTTTCCATGACGAAGGCACTCTGTGATTCATCTATGAGTGGTGCAATTACTGCCTTCAGCCTTAAAGATAGAAGTTTGTAGATAATTTTGTAAACAGCCCCAACCATACTTATTGGTCGAAACTCCTCAATGGAACTTGTGTTTGAAATTTTTGGAATAAGAGCTACCCAAGTGATGTTTATAGCCCTCGCATTCTCACCCTTCTCCAAAAAACTGATAACTGATCTGTAGATATCTTCCTTAATATGATCCCACATCTCTCTAATGAAGTTGAAGTTAAATCCATCATAACCAGGTGCTTTGTCAACCCCACACGCCCAAACAGCCGCTTTAACTTCCTCCCTTGATGGCAAAGTCTCAAGGGAACTCACTTGGTCAGCTGACAATGTATAATGGTCACCCAACTCAAAATCTATCTCAGGTACTGCCTGTTGTGAGAAGCGATCTGTGATATATCTATTGATCTCCTTTTTCAAGTTCTCAACCCCTGAAACCATTCTCCCATCGATCACTAACTGTGAAATTTCCTTTCTCTTCCTTTTTACTACCTCCGGTCCAGTTTACTTGTCCCATTTGACCAAACACGGATATTAAGGTGGTAGTGGGGTCCATTAGAAAATGTGATAGTTGGGTATTTTAATTGATTAAATTAATTGTAAAGGTGGTAGTGGAGTATTGGGAATTGAAAAAGTGGGGGTATTTAGGTAAAAAGGAATAGCCAAAAAAGGAAATGGGACAAGTAATGAGGAATTGCCAAAAAAGGAAATGGGACAAATAAACTGGAACGGAGGGAGTATAATAGTTGAAGCATGAAAGAATTTGGTATTGCGATCTTTCATGCTAAAACCATATGTGCGAGCCTTTTGCCTCCATATTCTTTCTCGTCTGATCAACCATGCATTTAAGTGACTCTGCGCAGCCCTCAATCTAGCCCCTTCAATATCATTAAGCTGACGAGATTCGCCCACCATTTGGAGATCATGTAAAACATTCTCCAGCTTACTAATTTTCACCTCCATATTATCAAACTTTTCTTTACTCCATGTTTTCAGTGGTGCCTTTAGAGCTTTCAATTTGTTTGGGAGACCTATGTTTGGTAGGTTACCCCATTCCCGGCATAAGAATTTCTTGAATTCCGGGTTAAGGAACCAGCTGTCGTAAGCCCTAAAAGGTTTCGGACCCCAATCTTCTTTTTTCACCAAAGACAACAGCAAAGGATTATGATCCGAGAAGCTCTTCTTTAGACCCTCAAGTCTAAGATCAGGGTAACCAAGAAACCACTCATTACTGCATAAACATCTATCCAGCCTACTTTGTGATTCGAGTCTACTCTAAGTAAATTTAACCCCATGTAGAGGAACATTGATAACCGGTTTCTAATGCGTCGTTTAACGTTAAGAACCTAAGTTAATCAAACATATTTATAAACACCCTAATTACAACTATAGCGAGTATAGAGGTAAGTTTGGGGATCGAACCACAAGGAACAAGGGCAAGCAAGATTGAGTGCTAAGTGTAGATGAAAGAGTGTGTGTATGATATTGGGTGTTTGTGAACTAGACTAAGGAAAGCGATAAACAAGATTAAGATAACGATAAGAAACAAACGGGGTTGGTGAGGATTCACCCTAGGTCGATGCTATGTTTTTCACACAAAGCTAAGTCAAGGGAGATTGAGCATGGCTCAATAGAGACACTCAAGATGACATGGGGAAGTTGATGACATATAGTCAATACGAACGACCCATAATCGCCCTATGTCTCACAAGGGAGTGGCAGGACAAGATATGTATCGAATATCAATCATTCAAACCAAAACAACCTCAACCCTAATCTAGCATATGAACAACATTCACCAAACCTAGGGTTTCACCAAACCAAAACCCCTAAGAAATCTACTCTAGCATGTTTGGAATGGAAACAACAAAGAACAAAAGAGAAAACATGTATGTAAACATTAGGGCAAGAAATAAACTAAGAAATATGAAAGATAGAACAAGAAATCTAACTACCCACTATTCTAGAAAGCAATAACCAAAGCAAGAACAAGTTTTGAAAGCAATAGAACAAGATTCAAAGCATTAAATGAAGCATGAAAGGAGAAAAGCATTAAATGACATGAATGAACCATAAACAAAGTAAATGAAAGCAATAAAGAAAGATAGAAAGATAAACTTACATAAATAAAGATGCTTGAATGTAAATGAAATGAAATTACAAGACTTGAATGTAAAAGAAAGCAATAGAAATCTAATCTAGGGTTTGGAATTGAAATTAAAGCATTAAAGTGATGTTTAATAGAGTAGAGGGTTTCTCTCTATCAAAGCATAGGGTTTAAGACCCTTAGAGTGCCCTTAAATAGCCTACAAAAGTTGGGGAAGAAAGCCCTAAAAGATCCTACAAAAATAAGCTCGAAGAAATAAAACGCTGCGCTGAACAAACGAAGATTCGCCCGAAGCTGCTGTTAATTTCGCCCGAAGCTAGCCCGGTTCGACCGAATGGAGGTCGAATTCGGGGTTTCCAGAACGCTTTGCAAAATGACTTGGGCTGGGTGTTTTTGGGATTCGACCGAACTTGGATAGCATTCGCCCGAAGCTACCCACGTTCGCCCGAAGCTGCTGTGAATTCGCCATTTCCAGTAAGCAAAGGATGGTGTTGGGCTGCTGGACCTAGCTTCGACCGAAGCTCACCCACATTCGACCGAATGTGGGTCTTTTGACCACCTTAAGGCTTCAAATCATCTTTGAACGAGCTCCGATCTTCGAGATACTTTCGGGGATGACCCGAAACATTTGTAGGAGCCTCGAAACGCGTGCCACTTCCTCGGTCTTGACGTCTAAGCTTCAAACTAACCCGAATCACTTCGAAACGAGCTCCGATCTTTACGATACTTTCGGGGATGACCCGAAACACTTGTGGGAGCCTCGAAACGCGTGCCACTTCTTCGGCTTTGGCGTTTAAGCCTCAAACTAACCCGAAACGCCTCGAAACGAGCTCCGATCTTCTTGATATCTTCGGGGATGACCCGGAACATTTGTGAGAGCCTCGGAACGCGTGCATTTCCTTCGACTTTAATGCCTAAGCCTCGAACTCAACCCGAATCACCTCGAAATCTCCCGAAAACACTTGAAATGATCTCTAAACACCATGGAGACAAGATCAAGGTAAAATCGAGTGTATAGAGCATAAAACAATATAAAAACACCGAGATAAGACACCAAAGTGAGGCTATAAATGTGCTCTAAATCGAGCACATCAACACCCCCAAGCTTAGCCTTTGCTAGTCCCTAGCAAAGAGACTAGGTAGGAACAACGTGAAAGCACATGGGCACCCCACAAACAAACTAACTACAAAAGCAAAGCAAAACTAACTATCAAAGCAATAAAACCTAATACTCACTGTCGTAGGAATCACGGTCGCACTTAGCACGTACGACAAGCCCTTTAAACCTCAAGGTCTCCCAAAGAGGACGAGTAAGGTCTCGTGAGGGTTTTCAGAAGGAGACCCACAAATCCAAAGCAAACAAACATGGTGAGCGGAGAACAAAACAATACAAGCATGTGCATGGGCAAAACTTTTCCCTAGCCATAGGTGTGCAAGTACAATGGTCTTAAAGAGCGCAATACCAAAGAGAACGACAAATTCCACGAGCTTGAGATCACTAGGGCAAGCAACAACACAGGCTATGCCACCCACTACCTAAAGAGGTCACAAGTCTACACTCCCCGGGTAATTTCTCAAAAGATGTGAGAAATATGCAATTACGCTCATGTGTTTGATTTAGGATCGTGTTTCGCTCAAAATCTTCCGACTAAAGATGAGTCGGGAATCAAACACCTAATAGGGGAGAATCATGGGGATTGTGTCTTATCTTACTCCAGTACAGAACAAACTAATCGGACCAAGTCGAACAGGTTAGCACAAGGGTTGTAATGTTGGCTTAGGGTTAAGGTGGGATACATTTGGGAATGTGGAGCTAAGTAGAGGATAGCAAGTGACCCTAAACAAATAACCCACAAACATCTCATGACAAACCAATGAACACTATATCCAAACACCATAAATAACCCAAATAACTCATATAAGCACAATGATCTCTATCATCAAACACTATCAAAATATGTAAAATCTCATAAGCACAAGTGTCTCCAAGCTCATCTCCCAATAAGACATCGACCTTCTCATTCACATGAATATGTATGTGTATAAATCTCAAAACAAGAGAAAGGTCGCCTCAAACATAGAGTAGGTATGGATAGTATCAATGAAAGCATGGGAGGAAATAGGAGAAAAATAATGAGAGCTTGACATGAAATGGATAGAGTCATAAAAACCAACAACCAACAACATAACCGATAACCCACAAATCATTGTAGCACACAACAAACCCCACTATCACAAAGCTATCCTCTGGGTAAGAAGAGGGAACAATTTGGCTCATGTGGAGGCTAAATAATGTGGCTACAAAAGAATAGGAAAGGCAAAAACTTGGCTTATCCTAAAGTCAATATCGTTCAAGGTAGGCTATTTGGCTATATAGCTCAATTCTAGCGAACGTGTTATCATCCCTGGTCTCAAGAAAAGTCGACTATACTGGAGAAGAACCGACACAATACTTAGATCCCCTAACTAGCACTCATAATGAATGGAACTCGCAAGGAGTCCAAGAAGGCTCAATCCTTACGGCTAGTCGAAATGCGCCTCTAAAGGTAGACAACCAAGCCACAAACCAAGCAAACCCCAATTCCCCCAAGCTATGTGGAAAACAGTCGAACTCTAGGTCCCAAAACAGGCACAAGGCTAAGGAAATACGAGTTTGCATAAGGACGTGAAATGCACAACAGAAGCTTGCATGCTAGACTCACAACTCAACCATTTATTGAAAGCAAGGATAAGACACGACTTATACAACCTAAACATGAAACTATACAAGCTAAACAAAACAAAAACTAAACAAACTAAACATGTGAAAAACTAAAAGAAAAACTAAGCGATAGTTACAATAATGCAAATCTTTCGGAATTTGGAAAGCGTAAGCGCATCCTCCCCCAAGCTAGCTCAAGAGCCGTCTCGGCGATGGGGAAGGCGGAAGAAAAAACAAAAGAACGAAAGATAGGCATTATTGGAACTAAAGAGAACACAAAACAAGCATCATGAAACAACAAACACCGGGTTATCTCCCGCAAGTACTTTTGTTTAACGTCGTTAAGTTCGACTCAACAGCTAACCACCAGCTCAAACAAATGAAAAGCTAGGGAAAGAAACCATACCTGAGCTAGGAGCGGATTCACTCCTAGCATCACCATCTCCTCGAACGTGGTGACCCAAAACTCTCCACTTTGCAATAGTGGAGGAGGTGAGCAATGTAGAACCGGGGTCACCGGGATGAAATCTCAAATATGGGGCTCCCCCAAGCTTAGGTGGAGCCATCTTCTTCTTTTTGTGGAAAATTTTTCTTTTTCTTTTTCTCACCCGCTTCCTCTTGCGGGGTTGCTTGTCATTACCATCAACTTCATCTTCAATAGAAGCATGCACAAGAACTAACTCCTTCTCCTTCACAACATCATCAAACCTCTTCTTCATCTCATCACAAGAAATCACCTCATCATCAAACACATGGGCATCAAGAACATCAAGCCCTCCAATCTTATCATCATTGGGATCATCCACCAATTCAAGGGAGAAAAGTTGCTCGACCATGGGCTCTTTTGGAGACTTAGCAAACCCAAAAATCGCTTGCTCATCGGCTACCCTTATAGTAATAGTTTCGGCTTCACAATCAATAAGGGCACCCAAGCTCTTCAAAGCATCTCTCCCAAGAATGAGGGGAGTGTAGGGGTCTTCCACCATGTCTAGCACTACGAAATCACAAGGGACAACAACGCTCCCCACTTGAATAGGAAGATCCTCAAATTCCCCACAAGGTACTTTAATGCTCCGGTCGGCAAGTTGGATGGATTTCTTGGATGGTGTGAGCTTGAAAGGAAGGTGCTTAGCAATGCTCATCGGCATGAGGCTAATAGAGGCCCCCAAATCGGCAAGTGCTCCCTTGGGCTTTTTGTTTCCAAGAGTCACGGGTAGTACAAAGGGTCCTCTAGCCTTTTCCTTCTTTGCCCAAGTGCCTTGAACAATGGCACTTACTTGCTCCGGTAAGTTGACCACTTCACTTTCAAGCCTCTTTTTGTTCCCCAAGAGTGACTTCAAATACTTGGCATATTGAGGCATTTGCTCCATTGCCTCTAAGAACGGGATTTTCATTTCCAATCGCTTCATATGCTCAAGAAACTTGAGAAATTTGGCTTGCATTTGCTTCTCCACCACCTTGTATGGGAAAGGAAGGGGTGGGCCACTTAAACGTTCACGAGCACGCCACTCTTGCATTTCTCTCCAATTTCTTTCTTGTTCCAACTTCTCTTTTTCTTTCCCTTCATCTCTCTTCTCAACTTCCTCTTCTTTTTCTTCAAGAACTTCCTCAAGAATCTCTTCTTTTCCCTCTTCCCCAATCTCATGCTCAACATCCTCTTGTAAATCACTACCCATTGGAGGACCATCACCCAAATCATCACTCGAAGCTTCAATTGGACCCGGATAGGAAGAACCCGATCTAAGGAAGATCGCCTTGCATGTGTGGTGGTTTGATGGTTGATTAGGAGGTGGAGGTTGGGTGGATGGGTTAGGTTGAGGGTTGGATGGGAAAAGCGTGGGTGGAGGTGGTTGGGCTAATTGTGCAAGTTGGGTCTCCAAATTCTTTTGTTGGGTTTGGAGTTGTGCCATTTGAGCTATCAAGGTTTGATTGAGTTGGGCCAAGGTGCTCAATTGGGTGGTCATGAAGTCTTGGTTAGGAATGGGGTTAGGAGGTGGTTGGGTGGTTTGGTAAGATTGGTTGGGGTTGGGTCGTGGTACTTGCGGGAAAGGCTTGTTACCATTGGGCCTAGGAAAACTCCCACCGGCTTGATTGTTTTGGTAGCCTTGGTTGAAGTTTCCTTGACCGTTGTTCGGATTGAAGGGAGGTCGGGAGGCCGGATTGTTGAACAAAGTGTATTGAGAGTACCCTTGACCTTGGTTCCCATAACCCATAGCCGCTACATGTTCGGGAATGCCCCCAAACCCATCAAAATTCGTTGCTTAGGCCCCTTCATAAGCACTTGACCCATAGTCAACCGATGCCACATGATCCGGACTTCTTCCCCCACAATAGGATGCATCATGATTAGTACCCCCACAAATTCGGCATGAGAAACGTTTCGCTTCATTAGCGGCGGAGACATTGGAGCTTGCTTGGGCTAGTTTAAGCTCGGACAACTTCTTATCCATCATGGCTTCAATTTTTGCACCAATCGAATCAAGGCTTGCACCATTGACCGCGCCCCTTTGTTGCTTACTCCCCCTTGCACCACCCCAAGTGCTATTCTTGGCAACCTCTTCGATCATACCCTTCACACGGTCGCATGGGATTTTTGAGAGTTGCCCACCGACCGCGGAGTCTAGTAGTGCCTTAGTCGAGTCATCGAGCCCGTCGTAGAAGAAGGTATTCAAATGGTTCTCCCCATATTCATGATGGGGGCAAGCTCGGAGCATACCCTTAAATCTAGTCCAAGCGGCACATAGGCTTTCATCCTCTTCTTGTGTGAATGACGCGATCTTTTTGCGCCAATCTTGCGTGCGGTTTGTGGGATAGAACCTTTCGAGGAACGCCGTTCTAAGTTGAGCCCATGTGGTGATGGAGTTGGGCTCAATGCATTTATACCAATCCTTGGCGTCCCCCGCTAAACCGATGGTGATGAGGCACATCTTAACATAATCGGGGTTGTTGGGGCATTGAGGCATGAACCGGCAAGTCTCCTTGAATGCCTCCAAGAATTGGAGAGGGCATTCGTTTCTCAAGCCACTAAAGGGGTTAGCCTTGATCATCATGGTGTATTGTGGCTCAATGCGGAAGTTTAGTGGCGGATCGGGTAGTACCACGCCCCCTTGAAATTCTCTTGACCCCGGGGCCCCAAATTGCCCAAATAGAGGTTGATTTTCGGCCATTGGTGGAGGTGGGTTGGGCCTAGACGATTGACGTGAAGTAGGAGGAGGAGATCGTCTAGTGACCCTTTGAATCTCTGGATTGTACGGAATGAGTTGTAGCTGTGATCTCCGTGTGGTATAGCTCATGCAAACAACACTAGAAACCAAGCGTAAGCACTGACAAGCAAGAATTATTTAAACAAAAACTAAAGAAAGCAATAAAATGGACTACACAAGCACAAAAGCTAACTAAAACGCCCTGTCCCCGGCAACGGCGCCATTTTGATAACCGGTTTCTAACGCGTCGTTTAACGTTAAGAACCTAAGTTAATCAAACATATTTATAAACACCCTAATTACAACTATAGCGAGTATAGAGGTAAGTTTGGGGATCGAACCACAAGGAACAAGGGCAAGCAAGATTGAGTGCTAAGTGTAGATGAAAGAGTGTGTGTATGATATTGGGTGTTTGTGAACTAGACTAAGGAAAGCGATAAACAAGATTAAGATAACGATAAGAAACAAACGGGGTTGGTGAGGATTCACCCTAGGTCGATGCTATGTTTTTCACACAAAGCTAAGTCAAGGGAGATTGAGCATGGCTCAATAGAGACACTCAAGATGACATGGGGAAGTTGATGACATATAGTCAATACGAACGACCCATAATCGCCCTATGTCTCACAAGGGAGTGGCAGGACAAGATATGTATCGAATATCAATCATTCAAACCAAAACAACCTCAACCCTAATCTAGCATATGAACAACATTCACCAAACCTAGGGTTTCACCAAACCAAAACCCCTAAGAAATCTACTCTAGCATGTTTGGAATGGAAACAACAAAGAACAAAAGAGAAAACATGTATGTAAACATTAGGGCAAGAAATAAACTAAGAAATATGAAAGATAGAACAAGAAATCTAACTACCCACTATTCTAGAAAGCAATAACCAAAGCAAGAACAAGTTTTGAAAGCAATAGAACAAGATTCAAAGCATTAAATGAAGCATGAAAGGAGAAAAGCATTAAATGACATGAATGAACCATAAACAAAGTAAATGAAAGCAATAAAGAAAGATAGAAAGATAAACTTACATAAATAAAGATGCTTGAATGTAAATGAAATGAAATTACAAGACTTGAATGTAAAAGAAAGCAATAGAAATCTAATCTAGGGTTTGGAATTGAAATTAAAGCATTAAAGTGATGTTTAATAGAGTAGAGGGTTTCTCTCTATCAAAGCATAGGGTTTAAGACCCTTAGAGTGCCCTTAAATAGCCTACAAAAGTTGGGGAAGAAAGCCCTAAAAGATCCTACAAAAATAAGCTCGAAGAAATAAAACGCTGCGCTGAACAGACGAAGATTCGCCCGAAGCTGCTGTTAATTTCGCCCGAAGCTAGCCCGGTTCGACCGAATGGAGGTCGAATTCGGGGTTTCCAGAACGCTTTGCAAAATGACTTGGGCTGGGTGTTTTTGGGATTCGACCGAACCTGGATAGCATTCGCCCGAAGCTACCCACGTTCGCCCGAAGCTGCTGTGAATTCGCCATTTCCAGTAAGCAAAGGATGGTGTTGGGCTGCTGGACCTAGCTTCGACCGAAGCTCACCCACATTCGACCGAATGTGGGTCTTTTGACCACCTTAAGGCTTCAAATCATCTTTGAACGAGCTCCGATCTTCGAGATACTTTCGGGGATGACCCGAAACATTTGTAGGAGCCTCGAAACGCGTGCCACTTCCTCGGTCTTGACGTCTAAGCTTCAAACTAACCCGAATCACTTCGAAACGAGCTCCGATCTTTACGATACTTTCGGGGATGACCCGAAACACTTGTGGGAGCCTCAAAACGCGTGCCACTTCTTCGGCTTTGGCGTTTAAGCCTCAAACTAACCCGAAACGCCTCGAAACGAGCTCCGATCTTCTTGATATCTTCGGGGATGACCCGGAACATTTGTGAGAGCCTCGGAACGCGTGCATTTCCTTCGACTTTAATGCCTAAGCCTCGAACTCAACCCGAATCACCTCGAAATCTCCCGAAAACACCTGAAATGATCTCTAAACACCATGGAGACAAGATCAAGGTAAAATCGAGTGTATAGAGCATAAAACAATATAAAAACACCGAGATAAGACACCAAAGTGAGGCTATAAATGTGCTCTAAATCGAGCACATCAAACATCAATGAGTTGGAGATCCTGAGTCCATTGTACAAACTCGCGCATGCTCAAATCATATCTATATTGTCCAATCATATCCCCCGGATGTAACACTTCATTAAAATCACCAACAAGGAGCACATGTTTACCAATTGGCACTAAAACATCCTTCAAAGCATCATACATTCTCGATCTACCCTCTCTATCATTCGGCCCATATATAATTCCAACACAACAATTGAAATTACTATTCGCCAAACAACCTTCTAGAATGATCCATCTTTCTCCAATGTATCTTTGTGAAACAACAAAAATGTTAGGATCCCAAATTGCAACGAGCCCACCACTGTGTGTCAAAGAAGCTAACGATTCACACCAATCATAAATGTCGCAACCCCACATTCTTTTGACTCTTCTTTCTAAAGTGAAACTATGTTTTGTCTCAATCAATCCCACAACAGAAATTTTATGCTTCCTAATCATGTTTCTAATGCAAATGCAATTTTCCCCTCTTCCCAACCCTCTAATATTCCAACACAATAAATTCATATAAAAATCAACAAATGATCACCAAGAGAGAAGAGACTTACAAAACCACTAAAGGTTTGCCTCATCCATCACCAAAAGCCTCTTTGACCTCCTTAAAGCTGAGATCACTGATTGCTCATTGCGAGATTTCACTTCAATTTTCTTCGCTGTGTTCCAAGTTTCCTTCGCTTCCACATTACTGTCTGGAGGTGTTGAAGGTACATACAGTGGTTCCGGTAATGATTGTATTGATCGTTTTGGTCTCCCTCTCCGTGTTCTCTGTGGCAAGGTACTGATACATCCAACCAGTGTACTGGGACAAGGTAAAATACACTCTATAGATGAGATAGGGTCGAATCTTTCTGAGGAATTCGGACCCATTTCATTACTGTACAGATTGTCAAACCACAAGCCTTCCTCCCTAACATTCTGCCTATCAGATTGATGTTGCACATTAGTTATATCTTGGCCATTTTCAATCTGGCTACATGGGTCTGGACAAATTTCAAGCACATTATTTTCATCACAGTCTTCATTGTACTTATGGGTTTCAAGCCCCTGATCAATATCCTCCCCAAATTGTATTTCGACATTTTCCAGTAACCCATATCTAATCATGTCTACATCTCCTGAAAAAATTCCAACTTGCTTCTGGTGGGTGTCGAACCCATGCTGCAGAAATTCAGCATGTTGTTCATCCAAGTTTCTTCCTGTGTTCTAATCATCATTCAAAAGTTCTTGCCTGTGGTTAGTTTCGAACCCCTGACCACCTAGCTCAACATTTTGCGGATTTTCAAAGTTTTCGAAACCTCCTAGTACTGGTTCATCATGCGTTTCACATCTATCATTCTTCCTCCCATCAGCAACACTATCTGCCATAGCACTGTTCAAGTTCATCTCCATATTATCAGCATTATTATGTTCATTATCCCCGTTATTCTCACGATTATCATCATTCTTTGCATCATCTTCAGTATCAGTGTTAGAATCCGTATCACCTTCCTCCTCTTCATCAGACATGGTAATCTGTCTTCTCATGTCATCATCATTTTTTTGATTTCATCAATCCACACTACGCCAGAACCGTGTTCCCATTCCACCTCTAATTTCCCTTGTATTTTATTCATTATTTCAGTTTTGATAAGTAATCTAGCAGCCGTGATGCTATTCAAGCCATTATAGACATTCTCAATTTCTAAAACTATACCCCAATGGCGACCAATCATTTTGAGGTTCCCATAGCTCCAACATATTGGGTCTAGCCCTTTACATTCCAACCACACACAGCGTTCTAAGTATTTTTCCTTTTCCGACCATCTACGCGCGTTTGGGAAAGCCATAGCTAAGGGGGAGGTGTTTTTCAAGGCTTCAACTAATTTAAACTCATCTTCAAAGAATACTATGAATTTAAATGGTGATAAATGTGAAAAATCAACAATAGAGATATTCATACCCTTTAGAGTCTCCACTGCTGGCTCCATTTCTTCCTCCTTCTCTACTTCAATCACTGCAGCTACTTTAAGTCTCTCCTTCACCATGTCATTTTCAATGAGCTTAAGCTTGGGGCTGTGCCTTTGATCGTTCTGAATATTCTGTGGAGGAGGACGGTGGCTCTTTGTCGATCCATTTACTACTTTTGCGTATCTTCGATGGTCACGGTGGGCTGGGTTCTTTACTACATGGCTCGAAGACTTTTCTACCCTTTTACTCAGCATCTCAGTATGAATAGGCGCTCCCCCTTTACGAAATTTCGCCAAGTTGACGCTAAGAGTGTAACCATGGACCTTTACTCCATTCACCTTCTTCATGGCTATGTTTGCTTCTTCAAGGCTTCCATACCGCACAAAACCAAAGCTACCATCTGAGTTCCTTCTTTTTTTTTTCCCGAAATGTAAACATCCAACACTTTGCCATATTTTTCAAAGATCCTCCTAATATCAACAATGGATGTTCCCTTGAGATACCTTCAATGAAGAGGCTTGTTAAATTACCAAGCTCCAAGGGAGGCGGCTCCCGAGGTCCATGCCACCACAGGTGGCGGGGTTCCCCTCGATGACCACCCCAGACCCCAGAGGACGGTTGAAAATTTCTTTGCTGTCGTTTTTTCCTTGTTACAGTAATCCATTGTTCAGAGGAAGTATCACGGTTCAGGTTGTCGGTTGTGTTTTGGTGGGTGTTTAGGGTTGGGTTGGCTGGTGGTGGGTAGGTGGTGTTGGTCGAGTTTTGAAAAGTGGTCTGTAGGTAGGCGGCTGACGGTACGGGTTTCTGTGGGAATGCCGTTGTAGGTTGACGATAGGAATTCTTGCAGTAGCAACGCATGCAGAGAAATTCCTTCTCTCTCTATCTCTAGAACTCATGATGAATTATATATTATATATATATATATATATATATAATATATATATATATATATATATATATATATATATATATATATATTATATATATATATATATATATATATATATATATATATATATATATATATATATATATATATATATATATATATATATATATATATATATATATATATACTATATATATATATATATATTATATATATATAATATATATATATATATATATATATATATATATATATATATATATATATATTATATATATATATATATAGATATACACATATATATTATATATATATATAGATATATATATATATATATATATATATATATTATATATACATATAGATATATATATATATAATATATATATATATATAGATATATATATAATATATTATATTATATATATAATTTATATATATATATATATATATATATTATATATAGATATATATATATATATATATATATATATATATATATATATATATATATATATATATATATATATATATATATATATATATATATATATATATATATATATATATATATATATATATATATATATATATATATATATATATATATAGGGTCAAGTTCCAGTGAGAACCAAGCTTATATGAGAACCGTGAGAACCAATCGCCTTGATAAAAATATGTTACTTTTTATAAAAAAATGTGTTACGTTTGAACAAAAAAACGTTACTTTTTGTTTAAAAA
>JAAKBH010001200.1:0-38354 GCA_019776075.1 Amaranthus palmeri
GGGCGGGGTTTTATTGAAGAGAAGTTGGATCGGGCGGTGGCTAATCCCCTTTGGCATGACATATTTCGGGATGCGTCAGTTGAAACTATAATTTGGGATAGCTCGGATCATTATCCGATATGTATCTTCTTTGGTGATTCTTGGGATCGTAATCATGGCAAGACTTTGTTCTATAAGCGGATTTTTAGATTTGAGGCCAAATGGCTCCAAATTGATAATTTCGAGGAAATCTTGGAAGGTTTTTGGGACTCGTCTAAGGTCGTGGGGTCTTCTTGGTCTCGTCGGGTGAAATTTTGCGGGAAACTTCTTATGAAATGGGACAAAGAAACCTTCAAACGCACCCAATGGCGAATTGCATGGCTTAAAAGAAGGATGAAACAGCTTCGCAACGTCCCTCAGACTCGCATTACTATTGATGAATGCCGTGAGATTGATAAGGAGCTTCGTGAGCTTAGGAGGAGTGAAGAAACGGCGGCTTGGCAAAGGTGCCGCCCCTTTATACTTCGGGATGGGGACAGAAACACAGCTTTTTTCCATGCAAAGGCGGCTAGTAGACTTAAAAGGAATACTCTTAAGAAGCTTTATGATAAAAATGGGGTTTCGCAAACGTCTTTGGATAATATGAAAAAAGTCGTGGTGGATTTTTATAAAGATTTGTTTTCGTCTTCTCGCCCTCCAATTCATGATGACAGTTTAGATATGATTGCTCCGGTGGTTACGAGTTCTATGGCTGCGTCACTTTTATGTCCTTACTCTAAAGAGGAGATCTCTCAAGCCTTGTCAGAGATGCATCCTAGTAAATCGCCGGGTCCGGATGGTCTCCCAGCCATGTTCTACAAAAAGTTTTGGCATCTTGTTGAAAATGAGCTTTGTTCGTTGATTTTGAATTTTCTTAATGGAGGTCACATGCCGTCGGGTCTAAATCACACCTTTGTTGCTCTCATCCCTAAAGTTAGGAATCCGGAGAATATGAAAGACTTAAGGCCTATAAGTCTTTGTAATGTTTCCTACAAGATTATTTCAAAAGTTCTTGCGAACCGGCTAAAAAAGATTCTTCCGACTATCATAGACGAGAGCCAAAGTGCGTTTGTGACTGGACGTCTTATAACGGATAACATCATTCTCTCATCGGAAGTCTTTCATTTTATGCACAATAATCAAGCGAAGCAACGTGGGTACATGGCCTTGAAACTCGATATGAGCAAGGCTTATGATCGAGTCGAGTGGGACTTTCTGTCTTCCGTTATGATTAAAATGGGATTTCCACCGGTTTGGGTCGACAGGGTCATGAGTTGTGTTTCCACTGTATCCTACTCGTTTCTTGTGAACGGGCAACCGACTGATCCTCTTATTCCCCAACGCGGTTTGCGTCAAGGGGACCCTCTTTCTCCTTATCTCTTTTTAATTTGTGCGGATGTTTTTGTTAGATTTTTGCGTAAAGCTCATGATGACAATCTTTTAAGTGGCATTAAAATTTCTAGGACATCGCCTTGCATTTCGCATCTCTTTTTTGCCGATGATACTTTAATTTTTACTCGTGCTAATATTACGGATGCTTCGACCATTAAGTCCATTCTTGATAAATATGAATATTTGTCCGGTCAAAAAATTAATCTTGACAAAAGTGAATTATCTTTTAATAAAGGGCTAGGTCGTCAATTTAGATCAAAAATTCAAAGTTTTCTTGGGATTAAAGAAGTTGCTAGACATGACCGATACTTAGGCTTACCGACCATTTTTGAGCGATCCAAGAAACTTTCTTTTGTGGGAATCCGGGATCGTATTTGGAAAAAATTGCACGGTTGGAAAGAGAAACTCTTGTCTAGGGCGGGGAAGGAAGTCTTGATTAAATCGGTTATTCATTCGATTCCCAATTACGCCATGAATTGTTTCAAACTTCCTTCTTCTTTTTTCAAAGAAGTCGAAAGTATTACGCGGAGTTTTTGGTGGGGTTCTAACTCTACCAAAGGAATTCCGTGGAAGGCGTGGTCTCACCTTTGTCATCCTAAAGAGGAAGGGGGTATGGGCTTTCGGGATTTAGAATGTTTTAATGATGCCCTTCTTGCGAAACAATTTTGGCGTCTTCACTCCTTACCTAATTCTCTTTTGGCTCGTACTTTAAAATCCAAATATTTTCCTGAGAGTACCATTTGGGAGGCGCATCTTGGAAAGAACCCAAGCTTCGTCTGGCGTAGTATTTGGGGTGCTAGATCGTTAGTTAATAAAGGAACCCGTTGGAGAGTTGGGGATGGAAAGTCGATTAATATATGGACTGATGCTTGGCTTGGGGGGAATGGTCAAGGCAAGATTATCACTCCCCCTCCCTCACCCATGCTTGTTGTTAAAGTCCATGATCTTATTGAGCCTATACACAAGAAATGGAATCTTGACATGCTTTATAATATTTTCTTACCCATGGATGTTGTTCGTATTTTACAGGTTCCTATTAGTACGGCAACTGTGGGAGATGATCGTGTTTGGAACGGCAACAATGAGGGGATTTTTAAAGTCAAGGATGCATATAATTTGGCTTGCTTGGATAAGGATCGTGCGTCAAGCTCAAAGGGTCCGGATCCCATGTGGAAAAAACTGTGGGCTTTAAACATTCCTCCAAAAGCAAAAGTATTTTTATGGCGAGCGGTTTGGGATATAATTCCACACAATTTGAATTTAACCAAGAAAGGAATTTTAAGTCATCCTAAGTGCCCTCGATGTACTGAGTCCGAATCTTCGCTCCATGTATTTCGTGATTGTTCGTGGGCCAACCAATTTTGGAAACTTGCTCCTACGTCTATAAGGCGTGATCATGCTCCCACCATTAGAGTATGGTTCACAGAGGTTTTAGAATCTTGTTCCAATTATGAAATTGAACTACTTGCAACCCTTCTTTGGCATATATGGTTTTCAAGGAACGAGTATTGTTTCGAGAACATTTTTGCTACCCCGGTTTTCAGTTTCAAGAGAGCAAAAGATGGATTGCTCGAGTACCAATGTGATACCCCAAATTTAGCTTGAAAAGAGATTGATAGACTACTCATATCAACAAGGTGCATCATCTTTTCATGGGAGCCCATTTGCTAAGAACTCCACAGTTAAGCGTGCTTCGTGGGGAGCAATCTTAGGATGGGTGACCTCCTGGGAAGTTTCTCGGGTGCGCACGAGTGAGGCCAAAGTGCGCTGGAAAGACTTGTGTTGGTTTGTGGGGCTAGTCTACAGTCTCCATGAGTAGTCACCGGTGGTCCGAGGGGCCGGGGTGTTACAAATGGTATCAGAGCAACCCTGCGACCGTGGCTGATTGTGTGTTCAGCGCACCTAGCGAGGGAAAAGATCCTGAAGTGATGGTCCAACGAGGACGTTGTATTCTTAAGTGGGGGTGAGTGTGATACCCCAAATTTAGCTTGAAAAGAGATTGATAGACTACTCATATCAACAAGGTGCATCATCTTTTCATGGGAGCCCATTTGCTAAGAACTCCACAGTTAAGCGTGCTTCGTGGGGAGCAATCTTAGGATGGGTGACCTCCTGGGAAGTTTCTCGGGTGCGCACGAGTGAGGCCAAAGTGCGCTGGAAAGACTTGTGTTGGTTTGTGGGGCTAGTCTACAGTCTCCATGAGTAGTCACCGGTGGTCCGAGGGGCCGGGGTGTTACAACCAACGCTGGAATGTGCGGCCAAATTGCAATCCGACAGCACGGTTGATGGCCAAATGGCAGCAGCCGAGTTCAGGCTATATCAAATTAAATTTCGATGCCGCTCTTCATCAACAACGCGGCTATTTTGGGATGGGGGTTGTTGCTCGAGATGAGGCTGCCAATGTTCTACTTTCAGCTTCTCAAACGGTTCTTCGTGATGTGCCGATTGAAATGGCAGAGTTATGTGCAGCTAAATGGGCTGTTTCTTTGGCCATTAATAATCAGTGGCCTAAAGTTGTGATCGAAGGTGATGCGGCCCTTGTGATCGAGGCCCTTAATGGAGTTCGCTCCCGTGGTCTACATGCTCAAACTCTTGTTCATAATATTCAATCTCGTATGGGAAATTTTGAGTCTTTTATTTTTTCTTTTTGTTATAGGGAGTGCAATGCAATTGCCCATAGACTCGCCCAATGGGCCTCTAGGACAACTTGTAATAATGTTTGGGCAAACTCTACTCCGATTTGGGTTAGAGATCTTGTAATTTCTGACGTTTCTCCTTAATATAGTTCGAGGTATTCTTCAAAAAAAAAAATAGAAGCATACCCAAATCTCGCAATGATTGAATTATCAATTTTGGTTGTTGTGGTTGATTGAACCCTTCCGATTTTTCGTGATGTTTTGAGGAGAAATACTAGCATTAAACTTTAGTGAAGCTTGATCATTCCTAGCTCCAACCTCATCTTTTCGAATTGTTCTCTTGGAAGCGGTTTGGTCATAATATCTGCAACTTGATCACTAGTATTGACATGTTTAACAATAATATTTTTATGCTCTACGTTATCCTTAAGAAAATGGTGTCTAATATGAATATGTTTAACTCTAGAATGATGCACTGGATCTTTAGAAATGCAAATAGCACTAGTATTATCACAATAAATAGGAACACATTCAAGTTTAATACCAAAATCTCTTAGCTGTTGTTTAATCCAAAGCATTTGGGAACATCAGGCTGCTGCTGCTACGTATTCAGCTTCTGCAGTGGATAAAGCTACTGTGTTCTGTTTCTTGGAACCCCATGATACCAAACAAGATCCAAGAAACTGTGCCATTCATGGAGTGCTTTTTCTATTCACAAGATCACCTGCGTAATCTGCATCACTATACCCTTTCAAGTCATAGACATCACTTTTAGGATAAAATAGGGATAAGTCATCTGTTCCCTTTAAATATCTTAGAATCCTTTTAACTGCCGTATGATGTGATTCTTTAGGATTTGATTGAAATCTAGCACACAAACCAACACTAAAGGATATATCGGGTCTACTAGCTGTTAAGTATAGTAGTGATCCTATCATGCCTCTATACATCGTTTGGTAAACATTAATACCGTTAGAGTCTTCATCTAATCTAATGTTAGTGGCCATGGGTGTATGGTTTGTCTTAGCATTATCTAGTCCATATTTCTTTAGAAGTTATTTTATGTATTTTTGTTGATGAATAAAGATACTGTTAGCAGTTTGTTTAATTTGCAAACCAAGGAAGAAATTTAATTCTCCCATCATACTCATTTCGAATTCATTACTCATTAGGTCAGCAAATTCCTTACATAACGATTCGTTAGTAGCACCAAAAATAATATCATCAACATATATTTGAACAACTAAAATATTCGAACCTTTATTCTTAAAGAATAAAGTTTTATCAATTTTACCACGTATGAACTTGTTATCAATCAAAAACTTAGATAATCTCTCGTACCATTGTCTAGGAGCTTGTTTTAGCCCATAAAGAGCTTTATCAAGCTTGTAGACGTGATCCGGAGAAATTGGGTTTTCAAAGCCAGGTGGTTGTTCCACAAATACTTCTTTTTCTAGAAAACCGTTTAAGAATGCACATTTTACGTCCATTTGATATAATTTAAAGTTCATGAAAGCAGCAAAAGAAATAAGAATTCTAATAGCTTCTAATTTAGCTACGGGAGCAAAAGTTTCAGTATAGTCAATACCTTCCTGTTGATTGTATCCTTTTACCACTAACCTTGCTTTGTTTCTTACTATTGTGCCATGTTCATCCAGCTTGTTCCTGAATACCCATTTAAGTCCAATTATCTTCTTGTTCTTTGGTTTAGGTTCCAAATGCCATACTTTGTTTCTTTCAAACTCATTCAATTCGTCTTGCATAGCTACCACCCAATCCGAATCTTGTAAAGCTTCTTCATGATTCTTGGGTTCCATTGTTGAAAGAAAAGCAAAGTGTGCACAAAAGTTTCTCATTTGTGACCTTGTATGTATGCCTTTGTTCATGTCGCTTATGATCAAGTCAAGTGGATGTGATTTTTGGTGTTTCCACGGTCTTGGAACAAAGTCTCTGGTGGAGATAGACGTGGAAGCAGGCTCACTGACTTGATTCTGATTTGGTTCACCATTATTTCTTTTTTCTTGAATTTCTCTTGGGATTTCTGGATTAGGAACTGCAGGCTGTTCCTGATCTGCGTGTGGCTCCTGTTCTTGATTTGGTTCAGCATTCTGAACCTGTTGTTGTTTTTCTTGATCTTGCTCCTTTTGTATATTTTCTTCATCGTCCAAATCAGCAAGACCTATCTTAAAATCACCTGTTTCTTGTTCACTCGTCATAAAGTTAGTTTCATCAAATATTATGTGAACAGATTCCTCAACACACATGGTTTTCTTATTATAAACTCTATATGCTTTACTATGAGATGAATAGCCAAGAAATACCGCTTCATCACTTCTTTCATCAAATTTACCTATATTTCGTTTTCCATTAACATGCACAAAACATCGACATCCAAAGACTCGAAAATGTGAAATATTAGGTTTAATTCCTTTAAATAATTCATAGGGGGTTTTAGAAGTGATTTGTCTAATTAAAACGCGATTTAATATATAGCATGCAGTATTAACGGCTTCGGCCCAAAAATTTCTAGGTAGACCACTAGCAATTAACATAGTTCTAGCCATTTCTTTAAGGTTCTATTTTTGCGTTCAACCACACCATTTTGTTGTGGTGTTCTAGGTGCGGAGAAATTGTGACTTAAACCATGCTCATTACAATAATCCATAAACTTTGAATTTTCAAATTCTTTTCCATGATCCGATCTTATGTGGACAAGTTGATTGTTACTAGATTTTTGAATTTTAGTAGCGAATGCAACAATTTCATCAAAGGCCTCGTCTTTGCTAGATAAAAATAAAGTCCATGTAAATCTACTGTAATCATCAACTATAACAAATACATATCGCTTACCGCTGCGACTTTGGATTCTCATAGGTCCACAAAGATCCATATGAATTAATTCAAGTGGTCTTGAGGTGGTCACGACATTTTTAGGTTTGAAGGATGACCTTGCATGTTTTCCTTTAGCACAAGGATCACATACTTCATTCTTTTGAAATTTTAGGGACGGTAATCCTCTTACTAGGTCTTTAGATCGTAAAGTATTAAGCAATGAAAAACTAGCATGACCTAATCGTTTATGCCAAAGAAGAATGATGTCTCCTGTGTCGTTCCTAGAAATGATGCACTTTTCAGAAGTAAAGTTTACAGAGTTACCTTTGTCGCAAAATTGAGAAATACTTAAAAAATTGTGCTTTAAATTCTCGACCAAAAATACATTATCTATAGCATGGGAACTTGACCTTCCTATCTTGCCTTTTGCAATAATTTCACCTTTCATGTTGTCGCCAAAGGTCACCGTTCCTCCATCATATGCTTCTAGTGAGAGAAATTTTGATCTATCGCCTGTCATGTGCTTGGAACAGCCACTGTCGAGATACCATGAGCTGTTCCCCCTCACTAGAACCTGCAAAACGAAATTAGTTGTTAGAGGGTGGAACCCAGCCATCCTTGGGTTCCATGTCGATTATACAAGAATCATATTTCTTAATCCAAACTCTATCGACATATATTTGGTTCGTTTTGTGATGCTGTTCCTTTTTTAAACATTGATGTTTTAGGTGCCCAGTTTTGCCACAAAAGGAACAGACCTTATTACTTGGGAGATCAACGTAGACCTTTTTCTTTTTATCATGTTTGTCATATCCTAGATCTTCGGTTCCTTTGGTTTTAGCATTAAGAATCCATTTGGGAACTTCTTTGATTTTCCCTTTTTCTCTTGAATTTAATTCAAGCTTAAGTCGATCATTTTCTTTTAAGGCGGATTCTAGGTCTAATTTCATTTGTAGAAGGACACATTTAATTTCTTTATTAGACTCGTAATTCACTTCCATCTCAAATTGCTTAAGTTCATTTAATTCAATATTTAACATGATATTTTCTTCTTTAACCTTTTCTATAGCTTCTTTTAACATCACATTATTGTCAAGCAATTCAAAGAATCGAGTTTGCACATCGGACCTAAAAGAATTAAGGTAGGATATTTGGTCTTTGCACGCTTTAAGGTCTTTTTCAGTTTTGAGACAGATGGCTGTCTGTTTTTCTAAATTTTCGTGAGATTCTAAAATCATTTTAATTAATCTATGTTTATCCAACTTAAATAAATAATCAGAAAATGGATTCACTACAAGAAAAGTTGTCTCCTCCCACGCTTAAAAATGCTATTGCCCACGCTTATATGTGAGGTTAAAGTAATTCCACACGCTTAAATAAGTGTGGGGAAAAATTCTGTGGGGAAATACTGCCCACGCTTATTAAGCGTGGGGAAATATACCTGCACCCACGCTCATAAGCGTGGGGAACTATACTTACAGCCACGCATATAAGCGTGGGGACATTCCCCTCACTTATAAGCGTGGGGAATTTATATTGAAGCTTATTGATTTATGCCTTGCTTTTCACACATATAAGCGTGGGTAATAAATATGATAATTACTTTTTATTATATTTTGCATGAAATTTAATATTATTATTAGTTATTATACTTTTTCTAATATGATTTTTGCTATAATAATTGTAATAAGTTTAATATTTATAATAATAATAATAATAATAATAATAATAATAATAATTAATTTTATTATTATTATTACTAATATTATATCAACAAAGTTACAAAATTGGGTCAATAATATATATATTGTCAATTAAACAACATAAATGTATTTTTTTTTATTAATAACAAAGAAATTCACAAATTATGTAAATCATTATAAAACAAAATATCTAAAAAAGAGCTTCAAAACATAAATATATTACAGATGAACATTTAGGGACACAATGCAGTAGCACCAACAAGACCAACAACAGCTCTGAGCAGCTAGACAGGAAGCAATAAGAACAGTTGCCAAGCATCTCTCTTTTCATACCAGCTTAAGCAGTGTGACTTCATCATAATTCATAATATTTCCGACATAAATGAACAAGTTCCTGCAAGACTACACCCAAATATTTGTCATATATCAGTGTATCCCAAATGACTTGAGTAGTATCCCTATTTCACATATAATAGTACTAAAAGCCAAATATAGATAAATGGGGAAGAACATATTTACTAAGCAAAAATTAATTAAATGCATTAAACATAAGAACAAAGTTGTTCAACAATATATTAAGTTTCTTATTCTGAACCATAACTATTCTTATATATTACTCTATATCTTAAGAGTTCTTGACATCAACAGCAACGACATGGACGCAACAACACTACTACAGCACATCGGACATCATCAGCCCATCGATAGCATCGCGTGACAATAGCAAACGTCATTAACACAACGGCATTAGTGCTAATACTAACAACAGCACGCAATAGCACTACAGCAGTAGCACCCAACAACAGTCTTAATCAGCTGCCCAACAACAATAGCACTACGATAGCAGGTTAATTAGTACTCAGTAGCAGTAATACAAGATGTAATCAACATAAATAGTAGTAGCAATACAATAGTCTAAAAGAGAACCATTTAGCCCCAAAAATCAATAAAGAAAAGCGCAGAGTAAGTTCATGGGTTAAATTCAATCCAAATTTCATACCCATTAATCTAAATGAGCTAATCATACTTAAATTCAGTGAGATATCTACACAAATCAAGTAATTGACAAAAGACGAATCACAAAACGCAAATGACTCTATTAAAGATGAATGAATAAGTAATAGGATTTAAAACCCCAATTCTTGAGAAACTACAAGCAAAAGAAAAACACAAACATATAATAAACCCAAAAAATTAAATATAAATTAAATTTAAAGTTATACCTTTGAGCTTGAGAAGAGAAATATTAAATCATGGTTCGCTACTCAACCTTAAGTATGCAGAGAACAATGATAGTGGTTCATGAAGCGGAAAGGCGGCCCTGCTACCGCTACTGCGTGAGCACTTGTAGCTGCTGGTGGTTGTTCGAATGAAAAGGCAAGGAGATGGTGCGACGGCGGGCCAATTGTTGTTGGTTTGAATATTGGATGATGAATTAGGGTTAAGGAAGGAGCCCTCTTTTCCTTTCTTTTGAACCTCATTTCTTTCCCGTGAATAATTAATACAATTTTTGTCTTTATATTTTGTTTTTTCCCACGCTTGTAAGTGTGGGTATTTTTTCCACGCTTAGTAAACGTGGGTAAATTAAATATTATCCCCACACATAATTAAGCGTGGGTATTTATATGTGGGTAGATGCAATTTTTTTTGTAGTGATTAGAAGACAGTACCTCTTTTCCTTTAGATTTTTCATCATGCGTCGCCATGAGACAAAGATTGGCTACTACTTCTTCTTCAACGGGAGCTTCGGTTTCGGCCTCGCTTTCGGATTCTTCCCAAGCAGCTATCATGGCTTTGCGTAAATCGGCTTTGTTGAAGTTTCCTTTTGTAGGTTGTCTTCCTGTTTCTCTTGCTTTCCCTTTAACTTTCTCATTCTTCCATAGTGAGCAATCCTTGATGAAATGCTCGGTACTTCCACATTTGTAGCATTCATATGTTTTGGAGTTTGAAGTTCCTCTTTCTTTGTTGTTTCTTTGATTTTTATACTTGTTGTTCCTGAAAAACTTCTTAAATCTACGTACCAGCATTGTTGCCTCTTTCTCATCAGTTTTTGATTCTTCTTGATCGTTTGCTGTCAGAGCCAGACCCTTGTTCCTGGAACTGCCAGCTGTTCCCAGATGTAATTCATGAGTCATAAGGGATCCAACCAATTCTTCCAGATTAAACTTTGTGAAATCTTTAGATTCTTGAATGGCTATGACCTTCGCTCTCCAACGATCATCTTGAGGCAGGCTTCTTAGGATTTTTCGCACTTGTTCATCTGAGGGAATTAGCCTTCCAAGGGAGACAAGCTCATTCGTGATATTCGTGAACCTAGTAAACATTTCTTGAATGCTTTCTTTAGGTTCCATCACGAATCTTTCGTATTTGGACATGAGCAAGTCAATCTTGGAACGCTTTACTTCACTCGTTCCTTCGTGGGTAACCTCCAGCAGATCCCAAATTTGTTTGGCGGTTCTGCATCCCATAATGCGATTATGTTCATTTGGTCCAAGCCCACAATGAAGCAATTTGATAGCAAGAGCATTCATTTCCATCTTTTGAAAATCTTCTTTCTCGTATTCTGTAATAGGTTTAGGAACAGTCTCGTTATTGGAGTTGGTAGTTGTTACCCTCAAAATCTCTAATTTCGATGACTCTCCAAACTTGGTAATTTTCGGCTTTGATGAAGATCTCCATCCTATTTTTTCCAATACGTATAGAATTTGTCATCGAACATTGGTGGTCTCTGAGTAGAGTACCCTTCTTCCATGCGTTCGTTCATTTTCAGCATCTCTAATATACCAAGATACGGCTCTCAGGGTTTCCTGATCAAATGAGGAACAGGGCTCTGATACCAATTGTAGAAACACTTAGAGACAATGAACTGCAACAAGAGGGGGGGTGAATTGTTGCTTTTGCCCTTAGAGTATTTTTGCCCTATTTTCTTGCGGAATTTGAATAATAAAATACTCAAGACAAAATAAAGAAAACTAAAAAGAAACACCAAGATTTAACGTGGGAAAAAGAACCACGACCCTCTAGGGATTTCTCTTCTCTATTATTTTATGTAAATCAATTCTCTATTACACGAAATAATTTCTCCTTCTCTTTCTCTATTCTCTTCTCTTCTTCTCTTTCTCTTCTCTCGGTTTCTCCTTCTCGTTCCCTTTCTCTATTCTCCTTCTCTTTCTCTATTCACTATTTCCCTTTAGACTTACCCAAGTCTAATTACAAATTCTCTCAAATAAACTCGTATAAGATTTATGTAAAATTGGATGAACAGAACAAGAATTGCACAAGGATCTAATCTTGAAATTAATTAGCAATTAAAAACGTTCAAGATTTCCTATTCTTTGATTTTGAATACTCACGAAAATATTGGGCACAAAATATTTTGTAGAAAAATATTTCTTCTCGAAATGATCACCAATTTGTGCCGGTTAAGAAAAATGATTTAAATACTTTTTAGATCTTCTAAAGCCTTAATCCCATGATCTTAAGACGTGGGAATAGTGGGCTAGTTGACGTGAGTAAGTGGCTAGAAAACTTGGTGGTTACTCCAAGTTTTTCTTGTCTTTTAGCTAAAAATAGCTAAGATAAAATATAAGAAATCTAATTTTAAGATTTAAATTAAAAAGTTAGTTATTTTAATTTAAGATCTAGATTTAAAATATTTTCAAGATAACTACCTTGTGCAACCTAGTTTTTATCAACCGTACAACAAAACTAAAAAAGAAAAATAAAAATAAAAATTATTTTCTTAGTTATATTTGTTGACTTCTTCTCTGTCCGCTGATCTGGGAACACCGCACTGTCTCCGATTGACCAATCTTCGAACTTTGACTTGATCTTGAAACAGTTACGTAGTAATCTCTTTTCAACTTCTAATGGTCCATCAACGACCCTTTTAAAGATCGGATATTTGACCAATCACAAAATTTCAAAAACATAATATGTTTATTTATAAATGTTTATGTTATCATCAAAACCAAATGGGCCAACAAGGTTCATAAGGAAGCATTGGGGGTTTGTTAACAAGCTATATATCCATTCCCATGAAGATGGTTATTTTATTATGAGATTTAGCTCAGAGAACGATTGCGACCAAATACTAAAAGGAGGCCCGTATTTCCTCAATAGAGCACCCATGGTAGTAAAAAAATGGAGTAGTAATTTTGATTTCAAGGATGAGATACTGAGAGTCATTCTTGTTTGGGTTAGGCTGCCAAGTCTTCCCCTTCATTGTTGGGGGAAGACACATTGAGTAGAGTAGTGAGTGCTATTGGAGTCCCGATCATTGCAGATGAATGCACGGCAAAGCAATCCAAAGTGTCTTATGCGCGTGTACTGGTTGAAGTGGACATCACAAAGGACTTTGTTAATAACATTAGAGTTCGAGATAATAATGGGAGAGAATTCATACAAAAAGCTATACCCGAGTGGCGCCCTTTCTTTTGTCGAAAGTGTAACGAGTTGGGTCACGAGTGTAAAAATAATGAGGGAGATAATCAATCGCAAAAGAAGCAAGAAAAAGAAGGAAGCAAGGGGGGGGGGGGGCAAGAAAGTGTGGATGGCCTCCTCAATTGTGCAAATGATAAAAGGAGTAGCCACTTTAGATGAATTAAAGCAACGGATTGTTAAAGGAATTGCTGTGTCAGAATGTGAGGAAGAACAAAGCAGTTACATGGAAGTTCCTGCTGCTGTCCAGCAGCCTTTCACGCACAAAACAACAAATGTGCAGGCTGAGACAGTGGCGATACAAGCACAGGTAGAAGAAGAGCAATGGACCCCGGTAGCCCCAAACAAAATAGCGAGGAGAAGTTGTCATAAAGGGGCCAGCAGCATCAGTGGTACTATAGGGTCTGTGGACAGAATTCTGATTGAGGAGCAAAGAATGTGTGAGACACCAACTGCAGTTCATGAGCAAATTAGGGACGGGAACCCTCAAATTCCCTCCTCGCAATGATAATAGTCTCTTGGAATGTGAGGGGTATGAATAGCCCCATAAAAATCAAGGAAGTAAAATATTTCCTTGAAAAAAATAATGTTCATGTAGTAGGGTTACTGGAGACGAAAATTAAAGAGTCAAATGCTAGTAAAATCCAAAAGAAGCTCGAGAATAAGTGGAATTGGTGCACTAACTACATTACGCATGAGAAGGGGAGAATCTGGGTAGGATGGCGTCATGATAAATGCAGGTTGGAGCAGCAAGACACTCACCAACAATTCATTGCTACCAAGATCACACCTTTAAATTCGCACACCTACTTCCACATTGTTTTTGTGTATGGTCTTCGGCCCTGTTCTCTTCGTCTGATCTGATTGAATAAGGTCTGAATTTACTAAGGTCTGATCTGATCTGGTCTGATCTGGTCTGATCTGGTCTGATTCAGTCTGATCTGATCTGAATCTTTCTGATCTGATCTGATCTGGTCTGATCTGATCTGGTCTGGTCTGATCTGATCTGATCTGGTCTGATCTGATCTGGTCTGGTCTGATCTGATCTGATTTGATTTGGTTTCATTGAGTTTGTTATTAATAGTAGTTGTTAAATTATTATTATTATTATTATTATTATTATTATTATTATTATTATTATTATTATTATTATTATTTATTTATTTATTTATTTATTTATTTATTTATTTATTTATTTATTTTTACTATTATTATTATCATCATCATCATCATCATCATCATCATCATCATCATCCTTATTATTATTATTATTATTATTATTATTATTATTATTATTATTATTATTATTATTATTATTATTATTACTATTATGTCTTATTATTAATATTACATACTACATAGTTTCTCCATCTAATAGTATACATACATTACATGCTACAAATTAAACATCAAAAACTACAATGTTTCTGCTTCTCTTTGGATTGATGCCCAAATATCGTTGGCTATATTTAGTTGGATTCTATCCATTTCATTCTTGCGCTCTGTGTTAAACATGTTGGTATCACTTCTTGGTTCAATGTTAACCCCACTTGATATTTGGATACCTAATTGATGTAGGCGAATAAAATTATGAAGCGTAAGTGTTGACACCATAATAGCCAACTGATATTTGATCTCCATACTAGGCATATTTTTCAATATCTTCCATTGATTTTTTAGCACTCCAAAGCATCTCTCAATTGTCGTACGCAAGGATGAGTGTCTGTAATTAAAATGTTCAAGCATCCCTGTAGGAGGTGGACTAACACGAAACTGAGGCATATGATATCTAATATCATCATGTTTTATTGGACTGAGGTATCCTAGAGTGTTAGGATATCCGGAATCGACCAAATAGTATTTTCCTAAATTTATAACAAAAGTTAGACATTTATATTTAAACATGGATTATATGAATATGAAATTGTTATGTAATACCTGGAGGTGGATGTGGAAACATAAATTTTGGTTCAAACAAACTATGACTCCATACTGTTATGTCGTGGGCACTACCTTCGAACCCCACATTGACAAATGTGAAAAGTCTATCAAACGAACATGAAGCCAAAACATTCCATGTTTTATTCCCTTTGCGTCCTCTGAAAGGTAAACCATTTTCATCTGATATAGTTGCTTCAATAAGGGTCCCGTCCAAGGCTCCAACACAATGCTAAATAAAAATATTAATGTATTAGAATAATAAAAAGAATAAAAATTTATAGCCACTAGTACGCAATGAAGGTACCTCAAAAAATGGCCAATATTTTGAGTCGTTTGCTATTTTATCTGGAAGATCTTTCAAGTCTTGGAAAGGTTTAATAATCTCCGTGGATAACATTATCAGTGCTTGTAATACTTTTCTAAAGTATTTGCTAATTGTCGCTAGACCATGCTGAAACTTATCGGCTGTTGTGCGGTATGAAGCCCCTTTAGCCAATATATATAAGGCAATTCCTATTTGCTCAGCGACTGATATGTATCTACCATCCGATAGCCAGCCTTTATACTCTACGTATTGGACTAGTTTAATAAATATGTCTCTATCCAATCTTAATTGCTCCCTACATAAATCAGGATGAATATTCAATAATCTATGTATGTAATCGCAACCCGGTTCTCCCCCGACTCTCAAAGGTCGTCGTTCGAGTGGAGTGAGCAGTCTTTTTAACTCTTCTAGTGCAATGATCATGGTACATGTTCGCACTCGTATAATGTCCATCCTACAGTGTAAAAGCAATGCAATCACATATATTTATTAAATATTAAACATAAATTTTATAGAGCCATATGATTAATACAAAAGTTGCTCTAACTAGTACTAGATTAATACTAAATACTAGCATTACTAAATACTAGTATTAGTTTAATACTAAATACTAAACATAAATATTAGTACTAGATTAATACTAGTACTAGATTAAATATTAAATATTAAACATAAATACTAGCATTACTAAATACTACTACTAGATTAGATATTAAACATAAATTTTATAGAGCCATATGATAGCTGTGATACCCCAGATTTAGCTTGAAAAAGAGATTGATAGACTACTCATATCAACAAGGTGCATCTTCTTTTCTAGGGAGCCCATTTGCTAAGAACTCCACAGTTAAGCGTGCTTGGTGGAGAGCAATCTTAGGATGGGTGACCTCCTGGGAAGTTTTCCTGGGTGCGCACAAGTGAGGCCAAAATACGCTGGAAAGACTTGTGTTGGTCTGTGGGGCTAGTCTACAGTCTCCATGAGTAGTCACCGGTGGTCCGTTGGGCCGGGGTGTTACAAATGGTATCAGAGCAACCCTGCGACCGTGGCTGATTGTGTGTTCAGCGCACCTAGCGGGGGAAAAGATCCTGAAGTGATGGTCCAACGAGGACGTTGTATTCTTAAGTGGGGGTGAGTGTGATACCCCAGATTTAGCTTGAAAAAGAGATTGATAGACTACTCATATCAACAAGGTGCATCTTCTTTTCTAGGGAGCCCATTTGCTAAGAACTCCACAGTTAAGCGTGCTTGGTGGAGAGCAATCTTAGGATGGGTGACCTCCTGGGAAGTTTTCCTGGGTGCGCACAAGTGAGGCCAAAATACGCTGGAAAGACTTGTGTTGGTCTGTGGGGCTAGTCTACAGTCTCCATGAGTAGTCACCGGTGGTCCGTTGGGCCGGGGTGTTACAATAGCATTACTAAATACTAGTACTAATTAATACAAAAGTGGCTCTAACAAAATTAAGATGCTATAAAATAGATTTATGGAGAAGTAGAGACACATTCTACTTCAGGTAGATTAATATCAAATGCCGTCTTCAAGAACATAAGTTTTTGTTGATTTGATGACAATGCTAGAAAATAGTCACCATTGTCTCCTGCACGTAGGAATTGCATACATTTAAAAATAATCTCTTCACCCTTTTCTTTGACTTCCTTAAGATCATTTAGAGCTGTAGCAACTTGAGAGTGTTTGGAAACTTCAAGAGATGGTGACCCAGATAAAATGGACATTTTGAGTATCTCTAAACAAGTCTCAATATCAGTCTTAGCTTTTTTAGAGCTACTTGTACTCCCTACATTCTTACGTTTCCCCTTTGACTTGGTTGTGGGTGGACTTTTGCTCTCTTCATGACCAGAGTCACACTTTTCCTCTCTCAATTCTGTTTCAAAACAATCATCACTATCACCAGTTTCTTCGGTATCATTTCCATCAACTTCCCCTAAAAGTGATTTACCACTCTCACATCCAGGAGAATAACTATATTTGCTAGTTGCAAAAGAACCACTATAAAGACTACGTAGCAATGCCAAATTAGCTAAAGGCTTCTTCAAGAATCTGGCAGGTATGCCTTTATGTTTCTGTTTACACAAATAAAATAATATAACTACCTCATAAACACCTAATTTAATTTTATCAACAAGCATTCAAGTATTTTTTACCTCCACAAATCCAGCCCATCTATCATCTTGGTCAACTTGTGGACATCCACTCTCGGGATCAAATGAAAGACCAGTCCACTTCAATTCCATCTCATTCCATATTTTAAATTGTGCTTTCAAGTCATCATACTTATTTCTAGCTTGTTTATCATTAAAATTTTTTCCGGTTGCTACATTTAAACCTTGAACAATTTTTGCCCAATTTGTTTTGCGTCCACTTGATCCTGCTTTTAATTGGATACAAATCTCCAAGAATTTTTTAGTATCTTGCTCACTCCATGAGAGTCTCTCTTTCGGAGCCATTTACTTTGCTCACCACAAACACAAATTGAGCTAGATTAATTTTATTTTTTTAAAAAATACACAAACTAATAAATCATGTACATTGAAATATTAAGCACAATAGGACCTAAAATCTCTAACTTTATCCCTAAGAATCACCCAAGACTACAAAAATATATCCCTAAAATCTCACATTGATATAATAAAAAAAACTACAAAAATTTACAAAATATCTACAAAAAATTACATAAATATATACACACATATCACAACCATCCAAAATATGAACACAAAGCATGATACTTAATGTAGTTATATAAAACAAGTAGAAATCTGTTAGAATTCATGAAAAAACATATTAAGCAAACTTGGAAGATCATATACATAATAACATGTAAAAAGGAGAAATTCTTACAGTTAGATAGATAAGAACAACGTGGCAGAACACACTAGCAAGTGGCAATGGCAAAGCCCACGATACTTGATTTTATATCAGTTGCTTTGTTTGTTTGATAATGTTGATGTAGTTTATATGCAATGGCAAACCCAAGTATTTACTAATGAAACTTAAATGCAATAGGAAAAAATTAGATAGATATTAATTGCTAGAAGATAATGCAACACGTAAAGGCCATGTATTTACTACTTCTATTAGATAGATATTGTTAAAGTCAACCTACATGACATATCAATTGTTTGTTGCATTTATTATTATTATTATTATTATTATTATTATTATTATTATTATTATTATTATTATTATTATTATAATATATATATAATAATAATAATAATAATAATAATAATAATATATAATAATAATAATAATAATAATAATAATAATAATAATAATAATAATAATAATAATAATAATAATAATAATAATAATAATATAATAGTAATAATAATAATAATTATAATAATAATAATAACAATTATAATAATAATAATAATAATAATAATAATAATAATAATAATAATAATAATAATAATAATAATAATAATAGTAATAATAATAATAATAATAATGGTATGGCCTGATCTGATCTGATCTGATCTGATCTGATCTGATCTGGTCTGGTCTGGTCTGATCTGGTCTGATCTGGTCTGGTCTGATCTGAAACTTTCTGATCTGATCTGAATAGTTCTGATCTGATCTGATCTAATCTGATCTGGTCTGATCTGATCTGATTCCAATAAGAATAAGTAATAAGTCAAAAAAATAAGTTGAAGAGAACACCTTCTTCATAATGTTCGTGATCGCAGGGATTTGTGGAAAGACATGAGAAAGTTGAACTTCAATACCGCTTGCTTGTTTATGGGAGATTTTAATGCCATCTACAAAGATGAGCATCGGAAGAATGGGTCTTTGGTTTCCACCTACGAAACCTATGACATGCTTCAATGGCTAGGGGACATGGAGCTTCACCCAATCGCTGAAAGAGGCCACAAATACTCTTGGTCTAACAAAGAGGAGGGGGACAACCGCACGCTCACAAAGATTGATCTTGCTATTGGAAATCTCTAGTGGCTAAACTCCTATACTTATGCTAGTGTCCACTATGCTAACCAGCAATCCTCAGATCACACTCCATTGATCCTGAACCTTAAGGAGTATGAGCAGAACCATAGCAAACCGTTCCGGTTCTTCAACTATCTCTGTGACCATCAGGATTTCCTCAAGGTAGTAGAAGAAGCTTGGAAGGTTCGAGTTAAGGGTGTGGGGTTACATCGTCTGTGGCATAAGATGAATAATGTTAAGAACAAGCTGAAGCGGCTGCACTCAACAGAATTTGTGGGAATTAGAGACAAGATCACTCATTGGGAGAGGGAGCTAGACATCATCCAAACCAACATGCAAACTAACCCTATTAATGCCGAGTTTCATATGCAGGAAAAAGAGGCTTCAGAGCAGGTGCGAAAATGGAGGAAAATTGAAGCCAAGGCTCTCCACCAGAAATCTAGAGTTAGCTGGATCGGTCAGGGGGATGAAAACTCCGCTTACTTCCACGCTACTATTAAAGAGAGGCAGGCTTCTAACAGTATTCACGAGATACAAAATAAGGAGGGAGAGTGGCTCTACAACTCCTAGGAGATACAAAACGAGATCATCCAATTTTATCAGAATCTTCAGGGCACAGCCACCCCAAATCTTGAGGTGATTGACAGAAAGATTATGCGCGCAGGGGCCCAGCTCGATAATTCCAGTAGTCAGATGCTCATTCAGGAAGTGAGCGAGGTGGAAATAAAAGAGGCTCTGTTTGGGATGAACGATAATAAAGCTCCGGGGATAGATGGGTTTAATGCTTGCTTCTTCAAGAAGGCTTGGGACATCATCAAAGAAGATCTCAGGTGTGCCATCAAAGAGTTCTTCACTTGCGGGACCATGTTCCAACCGTACAACTGCACATCGGTTACCCTGATCCCAAAAACAAAAAATGCAAATAAAGTTGGGGACTTTAGGCCTATTGCCTGCTGCACTGTTATATACAAGATCATTTCTCGAATCCTAGCGGGTATGCTCCAGAAGGTAATGGGGAGTGTGATTGATCAAGCCCAATCAGGGTTTATTCCAGGGAGGCAAACGGCAGATAATATCTTACTTGCAGCAGAGCTCATCAAGGGGTACACTCGGAAAAAACAACAGCCCGATATGCATGATCAAGATGGACCTCCGGAAAGCCTATGACTCTATTAGTTGGTCCTTCTTGTTCTCGGTTATGGATGAAATGGGGTTCCCTTCTAGATTTGTAGACTGGATTAGAGTGTGCGTCACCACAGTTTCCTTCTCTATACTTGTGAATGGCCAGCCGCTAAAGCCGTTTGCTGCTAAGAAAGGCTTACGTCAAGGAGACCCTATATCTCCGTACCTTTTTGCTATAGCTATGGAATATCTGTCCAGGTTAATGCGCAAGAAGAGTGAGAATAAGAGCTTTCATTTCCACCCCAGGTGTATAAGCTAGCCAACATAACACACCTCCTTTTCGCGGATGATATTCTTATGTTCTGCAGAGCGGACATTGCCTCAGTCCAAAGCATGATGCGCACCTTCCACAAATTCTCTAACGCATCTGGTTTGGAGGCAAACACCAGTAAAAGCAATGCATATATCTCTGGGATTGATACACAGAGCAAGGAGCAGATTCTTCACTTCCTAACTATGGAGGAAGGCACCTTCCCTTTCAGATACTTGGGGGTTCCCCTGCACTCCAAGAAGCTGAACTCGCGCGATTGTAGACCACTGGTAGATAAGATTGTAGGCAGGATTGGCTACTGGTCTTCTCGTTTACTTTCCTATGCAGGGCGGATCCAGCTGGTTCGTATTGTTATTGGTTGGTATGCTGAATTTTTTGGCTCAAATCTTTTGCCTTCCAAAAAAACTGCTCAAAATGGTCAAAACATCTGTAGATCGTATATTTGGTCCGGTAAAGAGGGTATTTCAAGGAAAGCTGCAGTCTCCTGGCATCAAATGGGTTTGCCTTTCTCTAAGGGAGGCCTCAATTTACGAGATATGTACATGTGGAACAAGGCCGCTCTCCTCAAGCACTTATGGAACCTAGCTCGGCATAAGGAGAACATGTGGGTGAAATGGATTCACAGCTACTACTTGAAAAACCATGACATACATGAGGTAAACCCCTCCATTCATGCTTCTTGGAGTTTCAAAAAGATCTTCAAGCAGAGGATTTTACTTGATCGGTTAGGGGGATGGGAGAAGATTACCAAAGAGGGCTCCTTTTCTATTGGGCGGGCATACGACCTTCTAATTGCGGATGCTCCAAGGGTTCACTAGGGGACTATCTTGGTTAGAAATGTGGCTAGTCCTAGTGCTCGATTTATCACTTGGCTTGCTGTGCAAAACAGGCTGGCTACCAAAGATAGGATAGATAAATGGATTCATCTTTCGGATGACTCTTGCGGTTTATGTAATGGAGTTAGGGAAACAATTCAACACTTGTTTATGGACTGCACAAATGCTAAGGATGTCAGAGCCAACCTGTTCCAGTTCCTTCCTCGAGGGCTTGATGATACTATTTTCCACACTGAAATCCACCGAATGAGCAAGCTCAACAAAAAGAAGACCGATCGAGCTAAACTTATTGTAGGTGTATGGACGGAAATGATCTATTGCATCTGAATGCAAAGAAACAAAAAAATTTTTGATAACCATAGGCTCAGTGTGAAAGAGGTGGTTGATTGTATAGTTTTTAGGATAGCAGGGAAAGTAAACAGTAGAATGATTGATATGCTTAAAACTAAGTAGTTAGCTTTTTGGGGTTTTTGGGCTAGCGCTCCTCTTTTAGTCAGAGCGTTAGCGTTTTTGGTGGCTCGGGTGGAGTTAATTTCCAACCGAGCGTCTGTATGTTTCTCCTTTCTGGTATATAATACAAATCATTTGGCAAAAAAAAACAAGAAATATAAATATATATAATACAAATCATGACATAAATTCAAATTATATTTATGGATAACAAATAGATTACACATAAAAAAATGAAAAAAAAAAATGCATAGTGACTAAGTAAACCTTTAGATGACATGGAGGGATACCATGCCACAGGCCCCACAAACATAGGAGTAAGTAGAGGTGTTCATTCGGGTCATCGTGTTGATTTCGGGTTAGGTGTTTCGGGTCGGTTTAAAATCGGATTTTGGGTTCACAATTATTTTTACATAATTGTAGATCCATTTTTAAGTCGAGTCAAATCGGGTTCGGTTATAAAATCGGGTGTCTATCGAGTCATCATGTCTGTTTTGAACACCTCAGAGAGTAAGCCATAATCATTCTCATTTATTCCCATGTTCAAAATTCTAAAGTCCCTATAAATTGACATAGCACCACAATTACTATCACAATTCAATTTCATCACTCTTTTCTTCTTCTTTAAGCCCCCTTCACTCATTCACTCGTTAATTTTAAGTCATCATAAACACAATTTCACGTGTCTTGTCTCTTTCCCCTTCTCTTCTCCTTATTTTTGCTTCTAATAACTTAATTTAATTTTGCTTTTTTTTTAGCTTAATATATTATTACTTCTTTTTTAGTTGTGGGTTAGTTTTATTAGTTTTCATACTTTATTATTTTTTTATTATACATTTTTTTTCTTTTAATTTTAATCTCAAAAAACAAATATGGACAATAAGAATTCACAAACTAGTTTATCTTCATCATCACTCACTTCTCAGCTTTTTGGGTCTCATGAATCATCATCTAATGATGTTTTATCTTCCATTTTCCCCTCTTCAAAGGTATATTAGTTAATTACTTTTTTATTTTAATTATTTCTTCATAACAATTATTTTTTAATTTTCTGGGCATTTTTCAATTTGATCTTAAAAGGTATTAATTTCGATCTTAAAGGTATCAATTTTCAAAATTGATCCCTTTAAGGTTAAAATTGATAAATGCCCAGAAAATTAAAATGTTGTTACACGCACATGAAATGGGCCAGCCTATATTTCGTCTTAATTTGCGACAGTCCCATTCAAGTTTTTGTGTTATTTAAAATATTTTCTTCAAATAATTACTAGCTTTGATTACTTCATCTTTTAATTTATCTGTTAATGATTTAAGTTTTTTTCTTGGTTAAAATTCTTCTCCCCTCTTTTAATAAATTTTTTTTGCATGTATAAATTGAATAATTAATTATTTTTAATCCCTTAAAGTACTTACGGGTTAAGATACAATTACGAACACTAACTTTTGTATTTTTCACTTAAAATTTGGATTCCTTTATCATTATTTTTATTAATTAATATGTTGTTAAAAAATTTTAAACTTTGTTAAAAAAAAACTTTTCTCCCATGTTTTCTTGTGTTTTTTATTACTTCTAATTGTTGAATCATGCATGTGTTATTACTTATTATTTATTACATGCTAGATTTAAGTGTTTGATATTATTCTAGTATGTCGTTATAATATAGAATTAAATAATTATTTTAGATATGAAAAGATATTAATATGGACTTATAAAAAATAAATGCCATTAATATATCTCATTAATGGGTCTGAAAAATGTTAATAACACTTTTATATTATGTATTTTGGGAATACTATAATTTATTACAGGGAATTGGACGATATTCTACCTATTCTGAGGCAAGAGGATCATGTCAAAAAGAGTCTTCTGGAAATCAACCATGGAATAATAAACAAGGTATTCCAACTTAAAGTATTTCAGTAAGTCTCATGGGAAACGGTCTATTATATAGACGGAATCCATGAAGTCCAGCCCAAAATATAGCATAATATATTTGGGGTTATAATAAATTATTTGGGTTATAATAACTTATATTTGGGGTTATAGAATAGTATATTCGAGATTATAATACCTTACATTTAGGATTATAACATAATATAATTGATATTATAATAAAAAAAAATCATTTAAGGGAAATGGGCTGGCCCAATTTTGTGGTCTATCCTATAGACCGTCTCTTGTGAGATTTTGTGAAAGTATTTATCCTATCATTTTTAAAATAATATTTAAAATTTTCTACTATAAATTATTTGACCTAATAAGTAAAAGAAAAATCAATCAATATTGTTAATATTATAGTCATAATTAGAAAATAAAAAATTTAAAGATATAAGTATTAGTAATAAATACAGTGAGATCATTATTGAGTTTTAGAGAAAATATATTTGTTAAGAAAGTAGCACGTAAGTAATTTTAAAAAACAATGACATCAACGGTGTTTTATTTAGTAATAGTTATAGATATTGATATGTTTCAAATGATATTTTTGACAATCTTTAATCACAAAAAGTAATATATTTATAAATTCATTTTATAAAAATAATAAAAAGTACATACTAAAATTTCACATAACAAGACAAATTTAATAAATTTTCATATGGATATATTTTAAATTGTAAAAATTCATTAAAAATCAAGTATAAGTTTGTGTCTAAAATAAAAAATTCCAAATATGAACATCAAACTAAAAAGATAGTGCTATATTCAATTGATTTGTTGCTTTTTCCTCTCAAAAAAAAAAATTGATTTGTAATTTTTTTTTCTTTTTCAAGTGTAATCAAATGATGCGAATTAAACTTTTTCTTAATTTAATCCGTGAAATGTGAGTGGATTTAGTTTGATACAATGTGTTGGATAAAAAAGTGGATTAGCCTACGAATATCCAACCATTTGATAGTAGATTGCCACTAAACTTTATCACAAATGCTCATGAACAAATTCTCGTGAGACACAGTCTTTTTAATAAATCATCTCTAATTAGGTCGGACCATGAAGAAAATATAAAGTAAAAATAGGTATTAATCTACAATAGACTGGGCCTGAGAGACGTCTCTCAAAAAGAAAGAAAGACGGTCTTACAGGATAATAGCTCATTCTCATATGAGAGGGTCTCACGGTAAGACCATTTTAATTGGGTTCGTCCAATGTACATTAAATTTTAAAGTCATGACTTTTTATAGTATTTTATAGTTATTATTTATAACCTTACAGTAATGACTTACGATTTTAAAGTGATCACTTAAAAAAATGGGTTTACTTATATGAGCTCGTCTCATTATGAAACGATGTCATGTGGGGCCGATTATAAAGTTAAGCCACTTTGGACTTGCACATGAAAAGTTTAAGTACTACTCCATTCAACAACTTGCATATATTCGTCAATTTATTTATTCCTTTTAATCCCAAACATGATAAGCCTTTCAATTTAGTATCGTCATATACTTATTCTTTCTAACTATCATATTGATCCTTTGCTATAATAAACCTTATTATAGTGGATTTTGATCAAGAGATTTTTATTCAACAATATTTTAGTATGTTTCGACTATTGGAATATCTAAATATATACGACATCAATCAAAATTTATTTGAAGTACTGTTTTAGTAACACGATCTTAAAATAATAAGTTTATATTCTAATAATAAAATGCGTCATACGATGAGATCGTCTGATATAAGAATTTATATTTCATTTGCGACTTATAATCAAATACGAAATAATCATTGAGTGAATCTCAGTCTCTCGGCAGTTTTTACCATTTAGGCATATGCAATATATAACACTAAGCGGGTGGCAACTATGCCCACGAGTTTTTATGGCAATCACTACATGCCTATATATTTTGGCGGGCCAGTATGACCCGCCCAAAATTTATTTTCTTTGAAAAAGCTGTCTAAATCCTCCTGTTTTTCGTGTCAGATAGGTTGCACTTGGTAGGTAGCTCTACATGTAGTGTGTTATAGTGAGTATTTATATTTTAAATTAATCAATTAGTGTATGTTTGGATGGAAGGAAATGGAGGGAAAGAAAGCGAGGAATTTGGAGAGATAAGGGATCTCTTCTTTGGATAACAAAATGGGAGGAAAGAGGATTTGGAGGGATTGGACGGATGTTTTTTTCTCTTTCATACAAGTATTTCTTTCTTTCCCTTCCTTTCCCTCCTAATCAAACAAGTATTTTTTCCTTCTATTTCTCTTCTCTTCATTTCCCTTCCGTCTTTCCTTTTTTTTTCTCTCTCATACATAGTTAGAGAAATCACTAACTATTGGGTCCATCATGAGACAGTTTCATACAAGACGATATAATATCAGTTATATTGTTAATTTTTTTCAGATAACCTATACAAACATATTGATACATCGTTTGGTAGCTCAGCTAACAAAGAAAAAAGCTCGATTTATGAGCAAGGACCTGAACCTTGTAACTTGAGCAACTCTATCTACTATGGTGGCCGAGAAACATATTCGAAATCGACTACTTACTCGAGCTCCACTTCATACCCTATGGTGAGTCGATCTCCATACTCACGATATATATATATATATATATATATATATATATATATATATATATATATATATATATATATATATATATATATATATATATATATATATATATATATATATATATATATATATATATATATATATATATATATATATATATATATATATATATATATATATATATATATATATATATATATATATATATATATATATATATATATATATATATATATATATCCGTTTTCTGTAACATGAACTTTTTCGGTTATTGTAGACTTAATCAAATGTGGTTCCTGTCATGTATAAGGTTTTTGATCGCACTCTTCTCTATGGGTATGAGTTGTCGTCGTTCTTCTCTTTCCAGACCCTGATTATAGTTTTGCATGAGCGAGATACACCAGATATGATGATTTACAATTTATTGTACTAACATTAATATATCTTGGTTTTCTTCTTAATGCATTATAGTACACAAAGAAAGATGGTGGTGAAGACCATCCAAGTGGGGCTTCAAGGGGAAACTGGTGGCAAGGTACATTTATACATACAAAATTCATCAATTATTCTACCATTTACAAACTTTAATTTTGAGATTTGATGATATTAAGTTATAACCATGCATTTTTATTTTACAGGATCACTTTATTATTAGCACAATTGCCTACTAAACTTTGTGAATATAGGTCTATTGAGGTACTAAAATTCAAATCAATTTATTAATCCTTCGCGCCCTGTTTGGTTGTCGGTATTATAGGAAATACTTGAAATTTAAATTTTCATAAAATTTAACATTTTATTTCCATGTTAATAAAATTTTGATTACAATTTGTTTTTTCACAATTTTTCATTCCCACCTAATACTACATTTTCAAATGGTAATATATTGTAAGTAATTTTGTGAAGAAAATGATGAGATGATTGGAAAAAAAACAAGTATATGAATATTAAACTTGAAAATAGATTTTCGTACCAAAACTGTACTAATTTTCCATGATCATTCCCACCATTTATTATTTATTATCAAACAGACTGTCAATGTCATCAACAATACTAAAAAGGCATTATTTGGTGCATTTCCTTGAGAATTTTAGTACTATCTTTGAAATAATCTCTATAGTTGTAGCTTATGAATGATTATGAAGCTCAAAAGTGTCTCTCATATTGCAGGAAATAAACATGAATATTTTGTAATATTTTAGCAAGGTTGTGGTTATCAACAAAAATGAGTGGACTAACCAAATTTTCATGGGCGACAAAAATACCTCAAGGGGAACTATCTACGGCGACAAAACTGCAAAATATTTGTTCATGTTATTAAGGATCTTCTTATCCCTGGTTTTTAATGGAATTGATGTTTCTTTTCTTTTCTTTTCTTTGAAGAAAAGCCTTCTAAATTTGTATTTTGTAATATTTTAGTAATTAGTGTATGTAGTTACTACCAATCATATTTGTACAACCTACCATATAAATTTGTTTTAAATCTATTTCACTAGTGGAAAAAACACCATTTGCTGCGGTTTTTTAGTGGGTATTGGCTGCGGTTTTGTCTCGCAGCCCTTGGAGTAGCAGCAAATGAGAAATCGTTATTGGCTGCGGACATTAAAACCGCAGCCCTTTAGTCATTTTAGAAAATAAAAAAAAAACATGGGCTGCGGACATATACAAGAACCGCAGCCCTTTAGTCAATTTAAAAAATAAAAAAAAAATTTCAAAATCTCAAAATGAACCAAGAAATGGAATCAAGAACATCAAACAAAATCTGAAAATGGACTTACAATTCTGAGAAAAACGAAAAGCAATGGACATCAAAGAGCATCAATCGAAAAATCAAAGAACATCAATCGAAAAATGGACTTACAAACCCAGAAAAACGAACCCAGAAACAAACATTAAATTACAATTCCAGATCTGGAAATCAAAAAATCGAAAATAACCTAAATTACTTTGAAAAATATCTAAATCTTCCATTTTGCTTCTCCTTCTTCTTCCATTTTCTTCTTCGATTTTGGTTGCCAAGAACTTTGAAAAATCAGATCTGAAATCAAAAAATTGAAAAGAATAACCTAAATTAATAGAAAAATCGAAAAATCTTATATGAAATCGAAAACAATGGTGTATCTCCAATAATTTTCTATTACCATAAAACAAGAAGACCGGTGAAAAATCGAGATCTGGAAAGGCTTTCGAAAAGTTCTTCAATGATTAGGGTTCTTCAATGGTTTTCGAAATTCAGATCTGGAAAGGTTAAGATTAAGATTATGATTAGGTTAAGATCTTGAAGTTGCAGCACTTGAAGTTCTTCAATGATTAGAGTTCTTCAATGGTTTCTATTACCTTTTTTTTTTTTGAAATTATAGGGTTATAGGGTTAAGAACTTAAGATAATCTTCAATGAAAAGAAAAAATCAGAAACGGTGCCTTCAATGAGTTTTAGGGTTTGGAATTATTAGGGTTTACAAGAACATTAGAAACGGCGCCTTTTATAATATGGTGGGCTGGGCCTTAATTTTTTTTTTAACATTAGGGGCTGCGGACAGGTCTAAAAACCGCAGCCCTTTACCTATTTTTTTTGGGTTAATTTTCGATAAATATTGAAGACACTTTGGGGCTGCGGACAGGTAAAAAAACCGCAGCCCTTGACCTATTTTTTTTTGGCTACACTTTGGGGCTGCGGACAGGTAAAAAAACCGCAGCCCTTGTTAATTTTTTTTTTTTACCACATTTTTTTTACTCATATTGGCTGCGTGTGCCTAAAAACCGCAGCCAATAAATAGCAGCCAATAGTTTTTTTTCCACTAGTGTTTTAATTATTAAAATTGTAGTGTAGTACGTTGGCAACTACGGGTCGAATCCACAGAGATTGGGGAACATGTTAATGGTTTCTCATATGATTGGTGCGCTTAAAAACGTAAAATATAATGATTGGTTGTAAAACATTAAGGCAAGCAATCATACAACTAATTAAAAGAGTTGTCAAATTCCATATGACATTCTTTTAGATATCCAACTAAATGTCAATGTATATAAGTGGTTCTAATATGTTTATTGGGGTATTTGGTAGTTGGATATTGACTGTTGTCTGTTGGCATTTTTGGCTGGCTTGTTTGACCAACTGAAAAATGAAAGAGAAGGTCTAGGACCTAAATAGTGGTAGAACTTATGGTTAAAGATGAAGAAAAACAGAGTACAAATCAAGAGCAACAAACAACATTAAAAAATTTTTAGTGAGGTTTCAAAGGATACATCCCTCTCAATTAAAGTATCTTATCATTAATATAATCACAATTACACTATTCACTCAACTTACAATAGTTAAGAGATCATTCTTAACCCATTAAGGTTTCACCTTTAGTAACGAAACTCTACAGCACTAATACAATGAAGAAGACTCTTATGGCCAATGCCCTAGTTTCTCTCTTGTATTTGCCTCTCCACTTAATTCTTGTGATGCTCTATGCTCTCTTATATAGGCATAGAACATGTTAGAACCCCTAGCACACAAGGGCCTACAGCCCAAACAAAACTGCAACTTAAACAAAAACTTCCCGTATATGCGTATTGGGGCTCGCTCGATCCCAGCAAGCTTGCTCGACCTGTCGAGCAGCACCCCTAAACCCACTGACCTGCTTCTGCCTAACTGATCGACCGAGCTGAGCGGTCTTCAATAGCACCCTTTGACCTTTGTGAGTGCAGCTGCCATGCTTGCGTAATGTCCTCCTCGAGCCTTGCCTCAACCGTCAAGAAATTTGGTGCTTGTCACAACAAAAAAGTTTGCTGTTTTTGTTAGCTTTTCTGCTAGCTGAAACAGTCAGCTGTTTATGGAGATGTTTAGTAAATTTAAGTATTGGTTGTTGGTTCTTTATTAGAGAAAAAGTGGACCAACAAGCCGCAAGCCAAAAAAAGCTAACTAAGTTAGCTTTTTTTTTTTGATTAAAAGCTAATTACCAAAAATGTTTTTAGTTGTTTGACCAACCAATAAGCCAAAAGTTAAAAGTTAACCAATAAGTCAATGTACAACCAAGTACCAAACACCCCCTAAGTGTAAACTAAAGTCCAACTAGACAAAAAAAAAATCAATAAAGAGAAAAGTTTTAAAAGATATTTATAATAGCATAAGGACAATTATAATTGGTATAATAAGTCTGAATTGATCCTATTAAAGGAATTTGGAAAAATAGGAAATTTTTAGCACATTAAAATATTGACACTTTAAATTTTAAAACTAACTATTTAAAAAAATTATCAAATAAAAAAATACACTTTCTTAATTTTCAAATATGACAACCTTGTAAATCATGCAACTAATTATAAGAGTTAGAAAATTTCACTTGTCACTCTTGGAATACCCAATCAAATGTCAAGATTTAAATGGTTTAAATATGTCCAAGTGTAAACTAATAATACAATTAGGATAAAAAAATCAAGAATAGGAAAAAGTTTAAAAAGATATTTAAGACAATATAAGGACGATTATGAATGCTATAATAGTTTTGAATTGATACCATTTGCAAGAAATTTGGCATTTTAGGCAATTTTTAGCATATTAGAATATTTAATACTTTGAATTTTAAAACTAACCTATATAGAATTCCTTTTTAAAGAAATTATCAAATACAAAAACGCACTATTAAAATTTCAAACCTGACAACTTTTTAAATAGTTGTATAAGAAATTCGTCAAACAATATTCATTATTAACAAAAATAAAACATCAAATTGGCAGTAATTACAACATATAATGTAATATATAAAAGAAAAATATTAATGACATGTAAGGATGGCAACGGGTCAGATCTGGGCCGGGTCTAGGTGGACCCGGATCCAGATCCGTTTTCAAGCACTGAATCCAGATCCGTTTTCAAGCACTACTTATTTAATGCAAGTTTAATCTCACAAACATTTCGAAAATACAAATTTGAAGTGGGATGCTTTCTACCAGAAAAAACTTTAGTTGCCTTATAGAATATTTCCAACTTTTGACAAACAAGAGTAGCCAATTGCCAATCATGATCACTAGGCACATCAAAATTCAACCTTCTATGTAGACGTTTCAACTTATTAAACACTTCTTTAAACGGCAAACAAGTGTCAAGCAAATCATATGTGGAGTTCCACCTAGTTTTACAATCAAGACTCACCCTTCTAGGTTTAGTCACATTCAAAAGGCGACAAGCTTCCTCAAACTTTTCAATTCTTTTAGGAGTAGACATCCAAAATGCAACACAATCTCGAACTTTGCAAATAGCAGAATTAATAACATCTGAACATCTCTCACAATCAAGTTAAGAATATGAGCACTACACCTCATATGCAAAAAATCTCCACCCAACATTAAAGAACTAGTTTCTAATTTATCCATCAAGACATTCATCATTGCATCATTTGCGGTAGCATTATCAACAACAATAGAAGATATTTTATTTTCCAATGTGAATTGAGAAAAACAATCCAATAATATCTTGGCAAGAACCCCTTTGTTATGTGGATATGGAACATAACAAAACCTAAACAAAATACACACACCAACATGGATTCAAGTTTAAACAAAAGTCACATAAATAATTAAAAAATTCAATAGAATGAAATTTAGATTATAGGAAAAGAAAATACCTTAGAGTTCTATTATGTAAAACCCATTCTTCATCAATGAAATGTGACGTCACAGCCATATACTCTTTTTTTTGAGTAGAGGCGGTCCACATGTCAGTTGTTATTGCAATTCTACCCACATTATGCTCTAACAAGACTTTAAGAGAGCTCTTCTCGGTGTTGTACGTTTTCCTCACATCATTTTTCAATGTGTTCCTCGAAATCTTCTTAAAGTTATCATTTAAACTCCTCACAAAGCTTCTAAAACCAATGTGGTCAACCATTGATAAAGGATACTCATGCATTACCACCATTTTCATCAATTCTTTCCTTGATACTTCTTGATCAAAAATCACTTTCTTTGGCTTTTCATTAACTGCTAAGTAAGTAGATCCATCGATTTCTCTTTTGACTTTTAATTGTGATTGCTTAGGTGGAAGGTTTAAATGTCTACTTGTACATGTTTTTTTTAGTATGTTTAAGAAGATGTGAAGTTCCACTACTCCCTTTGTATGAAAGTGTTTTCTTACAAGTCTTACATTTTGCCATTTGTACACTATTTACATGTACAAGGTTAAAATAAGTCCATGCTTCCGAAGTTAGTTTCTTACTTTTAGCACTACTTTGTTCTGTAAACTCTTTTTCAACATCAACATCATTACCCTCATATTCCCCATATGATTCATGAATATGATGCTTAGTAGGTTGACTAGAACCACCATCATTTTGATTCTCCATTTACTAGTCATCAATAAAAACAAATCAACATAAATCTACCATTAAAATCAACACAAATCTACCATTTAAACTAAAACAAATCTACCATCAAACTTTACGCAAATCTACCATCAAACTTAACATAAATCTACAATTAAACTTAACATAAATCAACAACTTAACTAAACATAAATATACCATTAAATCTACTACTAAACTAAACATAAATATACCATTAAAAATAACTCAATCAAAACAAATCAACATAAATCTACTACTTAACTAAACATAAATCAAAATCTATTTAACATTCAAAATAACCCAATCAAAACAACTAAACTCAACATAAATCTATCATTAAACTCAACATAAATAAAACTATCAGCATAAATCAAAACTCAAAAGAAATGTAGGACAAAAAAACAAAATTAGAATTTATACCTAAAATGACGTGGGACTGGGCGGTGGATGCCGCGTGGCAAACTCGGCTGGTGGACGTGGCTGGTGGGCGGTGGTGTGGAGGCGGTTGGGTTAATGGGAAGGAAAGAGTTAAGGTTTGCTAAAGTCAGTGACTTTGGGAGGGAGGGAGGAGGGAGTAGGGAGTGAGAGTGAATGAGTGACTTTTGAAAATTGAAATAAATTGGGTAATAAACTTTATTGGGTATTTAATATTCCAAAAAAAAACTTTATTGGGTATTTTGAAAAGTCAGTGACTTTGGGAGTAGGGACTAGGGACTAGGGACTAGGGAGTAGGGACTCAGCTTTTTTTTTTTTTGGGAATCACTAAGATAGATAAGACTTTAGTTGGGATGGGAATTATTAGTAGAAACTGATTTATATTTTTTAAAAAAAAAACGGGTCTGCGGTTAATGGGTCCGGGTCTGGGTATTTTTCTCAGATCCGGATCTGGACCCGTGAAATTTACTTGGACCTGGATCCGACCCGGACCCGACAGATCTATTTTTTTAAGACCCAGATCCGTGAAAACGGATACGGATCCACGGATCCGGGTCGGGTCCAATACCCATTGCCATCCCTAATGACATGTATATTGCTGAAAATTCCACGTGGTAATCTTAAAGTTTTAGGTTTTCTATGTGGTAACAAAAAGTATTTAGAAATCCATGCGGTAACCTTGAGGTTTGCCATAATGTACCACAGTGACCTTTTTGAACCAAAAACGCTAAGAAATGTTAAGTCTTCAGCATTATCAGATTTTGAAGATCCCTACTACAGTCAAAACCAATTCCAAACTTAGTGCCTCTTCCTCATCTCCTTTTGAAGATCCCTCTTTATACCGTAGTCTCCCTAGTGCTCTTCAATATCTCACTTTTACACAACCAGATATATCTTATGCAATCCTACAAGTGTGTTTATTTATGCATAACCTGATCAACTCTCACATTCATGCTCTCTGCTACATCCTTCGATATATACGTGGCACCATTTCCTATAGTTACAATCTATAACCATCCTCCACAAACACTTTATTATCTTACACTGATGCAAATTGGGCACGATGTCCTAAAACACGTCGTTCGACTTCGAATTATTGTGTTTTCTAGGTGTTAATTTACTTTCTTAGTCATCTAAGCGACAAGCTACTCTTTTCCATTTCAATGTAGAAGCTAAATATCGCGGTGTGGCCAATGTTGTCTCTGAATCATGTTGGTTACGAAATTTACTTCTTGATCTTCATAATCCCATATCTAAAGCAACGTTGGTATACAGTGACAATATTTGTGCTATCTACCTATCTGGCAACCCTGTTCAACATCAGAGCACTAAACACATTGAAATGGCCGGACATACACTTTATTCATTAAAAAGCAGCCCATGACCATTTTTGAGTTCTTCATGTTCCTTCTAGATACCAAATGCTCACATATTCACAAAACGTCTTCCTTTGATTCTCTTTCGAAATTTTCGAGACAATGTTAGCGTTCGAGAACCTCCCGCTTCAACAAAAGGAGTATAATAAAATATAATCATGTTACCAAATATTATTATATTCTTAAGTATATTGTGTATATTCCTACATATTGTAATTATATCCTTTTCATATTTATCTCGTCTGCAGTTCTATAAATTAAATGAATAACAAATGATTACCAAGGTAAATCATTCTTTTAGTTGACTATCCTTTTGAAAATAACATTTGATTGATACGTGCTCCTTTTATAAATTTCTATTAAGGGTAATCATGATGACACAATGTTTTAGAAGAAGGTATAATATATCTCCCTAAACAATGATATAGTATGTAAAAATAGGAAAATATCCATCTATATAAATATCCTCCTTCCCTCGGATTGAATTTATTTCATAACATTAAAAAAGCTCACGATTTAATTTTATTAATTAACAGAAGTAAATGAGTGGAAAAATATAGGGTAATTCTATGTGCTAACTCTGACGTATTAGGTTTTCCATGTGGTAATTAAAGGTTTTTTATTCACGCGGTAACTTTAAGTTTTACCCAATCAAATCGCCGTGGCCCTTTTACCTATAAAACATTTGAAAACGTTAATTTAGTATATTAAACGATTGTTGTATGCCAATATAGCCTTTTTACCTATAGCTTAAGCATCAAAAGCTTATGAAAAATTTGTTTGGATATTCTATATATATGGTAAGCACCAACTATGGTCAAAGGCGAGTGATAGCAATTTATAAACTTTTTTCTACAAAATACCATTCAACTCTTGGAAAATTAATTATATAAACATTATGAAGGTAAAAACGTCTAATTTGTTAGAAAAAGGAAACAAAATATTTGATTTATTATTCTATGTAATCATATAGTCGTTATTAGCTAGTACTTTCAGAAACATCTTGTATATTTATTCCAGCCTTGTAACCCTATGAATCAATCAATGAATTACAGTAATTCAGACCAAAACTATATTTATTCTTTTTAGCTTGGTATTAGAGCCCAATTAAATTTTCCGGTGACCGGAGAAACTCGGGTATCACCATTTACCACCATGGAAATCGAAAAGCCATCCAACATCCCAGAAACAGCCACTAACATGGAAAATGAAAACTAAACCATTATTTCCAAGCCTGTTACAATGGAAGATTTCTTTTAACTACTTTTGCGGTTAAACACCAATAAACCTACCATTGAAGCAAATAAACCCCTCAACATAACAGAGAAACTCAAAAATGAAACTACACAAAGTGGTCCAAATTAATGAATCTCTGTATCAGTGAGCGAGGTAGGCTCAGACGCATCACTGCCTCCCCCACCATCAACTGATGATCCCGAATATGAAAAATGGGCTCAACGAGACTCAAATGTGGTCTCATGGATTATTGAAAATATTGAAGGAGATTTGCAAAATCAATTCCTCGATTACCCTACAACAAGGGAACTTTAGAAAGGCATCGAGACCATGCATAACAGTGGTCGAGACGAGTTGCAAATTTTCCATTTAATGGTTAAAGCCAAAAAAATTCAGCAAGGAACAAACCAAGTAGAGGCATATTATAGCAAACTCACGCTAATTTGGAATGAAATAGATCAGGGATTACAAAACCCAATGATCTAAGATAAAACAAAATATAATTAACTCTTACAGCAAAATCGACTCTACCAATTTTTGGCAGTCCAGACTCGTTAACTCTTTGGACAAAGATCGAAGGGACTTGCTCAATTTGGGCCCATTGCCTACTGTTGAAATTGCATGTGCAACCATGCATAAGAAGGGAGATCTCACGCCTTGGCATCATGAAATCTGATAAATCATCATCAGACCTTGAATCTTCAGGAATAGGCAGCGGATTTCTTACTAAAAGGAAACTAGAAAAATTGTTTTTTTAGCGAGAAGATGACAAAGCCAATCTTCGATGCACCGACTAAGGAGGAGTAAGACATACCAAGGTTGGGTGTTTCAAACTAGTGGGTATCCAGAATGGTGGCATGAAAGGATGAAAAGGGGTGATTTAATGAAAGGATGGACACAAAGAGGCATGGAAACACAACTTATAGTGCTAGTGAGATCAAGGAGGGAGAAGGAGGAGCCATGACAGCAATTAATTCTTTTTTAACTGGTGGCACAGGTATGAAATTAAGCCCAAATTTTTTAGGTTTTGAGAAGGAAAATCAAGAGGAAAGAGAAAATGAGGAGCGTATTGGTAGGAACGACCCAAATGCTCCGTCATTTATAAAATCCTCACCTTCCTAACCTAATACTTCTAATTTTTATAATAATAATAATTGTCTGTATAGAAACTCTCATAAACCTAATCAATTTTATTATAATAAGTGTTTGCATAGAAACTCTCATACTAATTGCTTGAGTAATAATTTAATGGGGTCCTCTTTTAAAAATTCAAAATATACCCACTTAATTTATTTATGATAATAAAAGTTCTAAATGGATTTTACTATGGTGCTATCGATACGATGAGTTTTGATTCCTCTGATTTTCTAAAATATAACACGACCAATAAAACTCATATTCAAATCGCTAAAGAGGAACGCGTTAAAGTGGAAGGCTCTGGACTAATTAATATCACCAATAATTTTCAGATGTCAAATTGTCTGTTTGTGGCTAACATGTCACAGAAGTTGTTATTCATTAGTCAATTAACTAGGGAACTAAATTGTGCAGTTCTTATGCATCAACTAGTTGTGCCTAACATGTCACCAACTAGTTATCCATTAGTCAATTAACCAGGGATCATTGGGCGTTGTACTGAAAAAAATGGTTGTATTATGTGGATCAAATGTCTTATCAAAGCTGCGCAGCACTTGCTCATGGGTCTGTTGCTGATCAACTTTGGATATGGCATATGTTGGCCCTCTTAGGTTTTGATGATAACTTCACTTTAAATAAACAAATATGTTTTAGAGATTGTTTTGTAGGTCAAATATCCGATTTTGATAAAGTCGTTGATGGAACTTAAAGACTTAGTTAATGGATGTCAAATGTAGACAGGAGGTCTATTGTTCCAAGTTTGATGGTCTTATGAAAATTGCTGATGGAGACAGTAAAGTGTTCCCAAGACGCGGGTCTGGAGAAAGCATCATCATCATCATCATCCTACCCAGTATCTTCCACTCATAGAAAACTATGAGCAGGGTCTAGGGAGGGAAGGACGGTGGCAACTCATACCCGTAAAGAAGAGCACGACCAAAAAGAAAAGGAGTCCCCCGACTCGAGGAAGATAAAGATACGTACCTGCCACGTGAGGTGAAAAACAACGCATTATAGATTCATTACGCAGGTCTGGAGAAAGCGTCAGCTAAAAATAAGGAAGAAATTATTTTATAATTTTAGTTGATGTAAACGGTTAGAAGTTAAGTCATTGCTTAGATAGTTAATTAACAAAATAAAATAACTACCTAAAACAACCATAAGACTAATTCAAAGTGTGAGAATAAGTCTCCTTATATCTCTCCATTAAAACAGGAGGTTAATTTAATTAAACTAATCCTGATTAGCTATTTTAGTAAATTTCAACGAACTGTGGCTTCTTTCTTAACTTCCAAGCATGTATTCCACTTTCCTACATTTTAGGATTAAGGGGAGTGTGGGG
>JAAKBH010001201.1:0-38298 GCA_019776075.1 Amaranthus palmeri
ACAAAGGGCTTTTTTTTTAAAACAGTGTTCAAGTTTGTTCGCTGATACTAACAGCGAACAACTATGTTGGCAGTTTTCATTTTGTTCGCTGTTAGTAACAGCGAACAGAGCTTTGACTTTTTTTTTGACTTTTTAAAACGTTGTAATTTTAATTTATAGCCGTTGTATACTTAGAATATAGCAGTTGAGTGAAGTTCTATAAATACCTTATCATTATTCACTCTATTGTATACATTATAATTCCTTTGAAGTAGATTTGAGGTATGTTAGTGTAAATTATATGTATTTTGTTAATAATTATTTATAATATTTATATTATGTGTTTCATTTACGTTTAATTCATGTTTATTTTTAGATATCGTTAAAAATCACAAAGCATCATTCATTCAATGAAGAATTATGTTATTGTGGTTATGAGGTTGAATACGGTCGCGATTGGAGCGATTTTGATCCTGGACGTCAATATGTTGCATGTCCACTATCTGAAGATGAAAATTTGAGATGCACATACTTTAGGTGGGTTGATCCTGAGGGCACCGCTTGGCAAAAAGCAATCATTATTAAGCTTGATAAGGAGAATGAAGAGCTTAGAAACGAGATAGATAACTTGAAAAGAGAAGCAATGGATAAGGCACATAGAAGTGAAGAAACCGAGAGGATTTTGAAAAAGTTTATTAAGCCTACTTAAGTTGTAATTGTTATATGTAATGAATGAACGTTGTATTGGTAATCATTATTAATGAAACTACGTTGAATTATCGGTTTCTTCCATTTGTCATGAAGTCAACATCTTTGTGTCAATCAAAACGGTAATCATATATATACATCACTGTAACACCCCTGAATTTCTGACCCCTTGTACGAAACCAAAATCGTAGAAGACGGGAGGAAATTCGGGTGTTACATGAAAGAAAAGGAAAAGAATTTTGGTAAACGTTAAAGATTAACTTTTAAGAGGTAAGTGGAAATTTCGGCAGCATCTACCCTAAAATTGTACGCCTTTTGTAGAATATAAAAGTTATTTAAAATCTAATAAAGCAAAGGCATCAATGGCCAATCAAAACGATATCACGGCAGAAAAATTCATCGCCGGCTTCTCAAATCAACATGCCAAGCATGGATCGTGGTTCCGGTGTCGGCGCTTGCGTTTTAAGGCGACTTAACACTTTAAAACCATACAACATTATAAACTACGCATCGGAAAAAAATACAAATATAGATATACAACCAAAGTTTACAAAAGATAAATAAGAACTACAAAATCAAAGGATAACAATATGACACAGATTATTCTTCGCCCTTGTCACTCTCCCCCAATGCAATGCAATGCAAAAAGAAGCTTCAATACCTGCTACGACTGTCCATGATCCTCCTGCTGCTCAACATCAGACCAAGGCCAATGTGTCATAGCAGGACAATCATAAAAAGTCATCAAACAATCAAACATAAACACAAACGCGTACACGTCAGTAACTAGCATCAAATAATAAGACCAACGAATAGATACATTATGTTATACAACAACATGAGATGATTTCATAGGACACAAGCACAAATAGTAATCGTTTACCGTCCACCTATGCTTCTTGGATAAAATGTGAGCCGTCACATTTCTCTTCTCAAAACATAAACTCTTGCAGAACACGCGTAGTATCAACTCAACCAAGGAGTGAACAAACTATCTAACACGTGACCCTATAGAGCTTGTCTATCTTAGAGTAAGCGTATTTATAGCCCATCTTTGGGACTAATAACTCCTTTGAGGTAAGTTAGCTTAGGTGCACTTCTCGCTAGTATGAACTACTCTATCATTGAATACTCAATGAGTCAATGTTCTATTAATGTGTAAGATTTCTACGAATCAATAAGCTTTCTATGAATGAGTAACATTCTATCAGTAGATCTTTTCTTCACTTCATGGCAGTGACATGGCCATGGGCGTTATCGGCCACCCGGCGCCCATGGTAAAGTATGAGCTCATACCCCCTCCAGCTGACCCTCTCGGGTCCTACCTTTGGGAAACTAACACTGGGGTACCAATCCAGTGGAGAGGCAACCATATTGGGGTTTGCAAGGCCCGCATGGTGACACCTCGGTCAAGGGGCGTTATCGGCCACCCGGCGCCCAATTGACAAAGTATGCTCATACCCCCCTTACGGTGGTCCCGTCGAACCTCACCTAGAGGACTACTAAATCAACCGGATATAATCCAGTTGAGTCACACCAACTAATCATAATTTAGTACTTTGTCAAAGGGGAATAACTCCCGCTTTTGACTATTGATGAATGCCCCGGGATAGCAGAATGCTGAAACCCACTGAGCAACTCAAATAAAATATGAAATTCACCTATAAAGGAGTCATTCTAACTCCAAGTAAGGCACAATCCAATTCTTAAATATATGAGGGGGATGGTCCCCGCCTTCTACTAATACTCTCATTTTCTAAACTATTCTATGCTCAAGGATTTCGTAATCGATATCTCTTCATACAAGGTTTACTCGCCAATATTTCATAGTTTCGATACAATGCATATATCACAATAAACAATGAACAATAATGTCTTAAAGGAAAATTACATATAAGAATTAGTTACTGCGTATACGTACCTGTAAGCGTCACTACACGACCAAAAGTCACAAAGATCAACCAACTAAGGTTCTACTTTCCTCTTATGAGATGAGAACCTATACAAGTTTGAATAAAACTAATAAGCCTACCTTCCTCCATTGAAGAGGGAGTAAAAGCTAAAGCAAGCTATCGTTCACCTATTCCAAGTAACTTTCAATTAAACTACTACACACTTAGTCAATCACTAGCGACACATGATAAAATAATTCTTTATTATTAGTTTTATAAAACAATTCTTTACAAGCAATTTCATCACTAATTCTTTATAAGTAATTTTATACAATAATTCTTTATTGGTACTTATTATCACCACAAACCAACAACAATAACCACAATCACCATATAATGTTACAATCTATTAACACTTACTCGTGTAACGAACATTAATAGTAACTCATAATTTTGGCTACAATTATGCCACTTAACCTACAAACTAACCGTGTTTAGCATCATTAACATGACAAAAAAAATCAATTCTAATAACTACGACCATACCACAATAAACTAAAATAATACTCAATAGTATAAGCAATAACCACCATCCGTTTTATGATACAAGTGATAATTAACACCACTTCTTGTGACTAACACTCTCGAGTACAACAACTATTATCACCTATTCAAAATATAATCATATATTCATAGCTTATACAAATCTACTCAATTTATTCAACACCCTCAAATACACAAAAATAGTAATACTACTATCATTTTCTTTCTTACTTTAAACCTTAATTCATAAATAAACTCAACTCACAATCAAACTCTCATTAATAATAAGATTCAATAAAGATTACTACAAAAATCCACATCAAACTCATAAACTTGGAAAATTCCAATTAAAACAAGAAACTAACCACATTCTTACATTACCATAATAAGATTCAATAAAATTTAATAAACAATCAACCCAAACTCATGATAAGATTTAACCAAATTAATAAACAATTAACACACAAACAAAGTTTCTAATCACACTTTAAACCCTAAGTCATAAACATGTTCAATTCATCAATTAAAATCTTACCCACAAAAAAAGTAACACAAAAACCAACACCAAACTCATAAACTTGGTAGATCTTAATTAAAAACAAGAATCAAAATGGGGAAGAAGAGGAGGTGTCTTACAATGGTAAAATTAGCAAAAGGTGAAGGTATAAGTGAAGTTGTGGTGGTGGTGGCCGGGACACCTGCTGCAGCCGTGGGAAACCGCCACAAGACGTGGCTGCTGGTGCTGCTGTCCGTGGTGTACCGTAGGGACGGTTGCCGGCTGCTCTGGTGTGTGGGTGGCGCGGCTGACTGCGGAGGCGGAGCAGGGAGGAGCCGCGGCTGGCGGAGGAGCAGCTGCCATGGGTGAGGCTTGAGGGTGATGAGTTTTCATAGGAAGAGGAAGAATGAGAAGATGAGGAAGAATGCTTAGGGCCGGCTACAAGTGAGCATTCCATGACCTTTTTATCTTCTTTATTATTATTATTATTATTATTATTATTATTATTATTATTATTATAATTATTATTATTATTATTATTATTATTATTATTATTATTATTATTATTATTATTATTATTATTATTATTATTATCATCATCTAGATTCACTTCTTGAAATGCCTAATTAAGAACTCACTTCCATGTGCTCACACATTTAATAAAATAAAATAATAATTTGATTTAAAACCCTTTATTTTAGAAATCGTAATTGTATTTTCAATATAAATATATGTTAACATTCAAAATCGTATATAAAACGAATTTATTAAAACTACCTAAAAATTAATTTAATATAATTATAAAATCTCCAAAGGTTATTAAAATATTAATTAATGACGTCAGAAAATCTCGGGGTGTTACAATCACAAAAAACGATAATCATATATATACATCACAAAATATGAAAACATCTCAAAATATCAACATACTACAAATGTTCATTATCCTAGAATGTTAAAAGTACTACAATAGGCATACTAATTAGGGGTGTTCAAAACCGGGTACCGGGTCGACCCGGATCCGGAAATTCGAGTACCCGGTTTTTCGGGTACCTAAAATTGCGATCCGGTTCCGACCCGATTTAAACCGGGTACCCGGAATTCGGATACCGGTTTAAACCGGGTCGGAAACCGGATACCCGGTTTTATTAGAATTTTTTATTTTTTATGTTTTTTGTCGTTTTGTCGTTCAACCATACGTTTGTTTATCTCTATATTCACTTAAAATATTTTTTTATACAAAATTCAAATACAAACTCCCTAAAAATCTTTAACATAATTAATCATAAAAAATTAATTAAGAAAATGAAAGAATAATTGTTAGTGCTATTTTAAGTGTAGTGCATGTTCTGTAAGCTCTCTTATAGGATCCCCTTGTAATTTTTTTAGAATATATAAAATAGGTTATTCCTATGAGTAATGCTCCGAAATCATTTAGAAAATGTTTCTATCAAAACAAAAACTCCCAGGATAAAATAAATAAATTAGAGTTTATAAAAGATTTTAATCATCATTGGGGGTTATCATGGTGTATACACTTGGTAGTGTCGTTATTGTTCATGGGCTTAAGTGAGAAGTCTAAGAACAATTATAAAATTCAAATACTAACTCTTCAAAAATATTCAATCCAAGGTTAGCTTAAGAGATATTATGATCATTTAATTTACGAAAAAAAGTAAAAAAAAAAAAAGAAATAATTAAAGAAAACCGGATACCGGGTACCCGGTTTTCAAAAAATCATGACCCGGATCCGGATCCGGTATCCGGTTTTAAAACCGGGTACCCGACCCGGATTATCCGGTTTGCAAAAACCGGGTGAATTATCCGGTTTTTAAAACCGGATACCGGATAATTCGGGTCGGAATAATCGGATCGGGTTATTATGAACACCCCTAATACTAATAGTCACCCTCTTCCTGCACCTCTCCAACTGTGATGGCCTCTTACGCCTCCTTCGATAGTAGGAGGCGTTGTGTTGCTCTGGTATAGGAGGTGACTCGTATTGTGATGACCCCGCTTGCGATGACCCAGCTTGCGAGGACCCCGTACCATGCAAGGGGTAGGACAAGTCGACCTCCTCTATATGAATGTCCTGAGATGGAGAGGAGGGATGGACCTCATGGGTAGCAGGTGGAGCCTCCTCAGCCACTTCTGGGATGAAGTGCTGAAACTGAGTGCCATGGAGCATGTCGTGCGCAATATCTCGTACGGGCTGCTCATGGGTAGACTGAATCACCGCTGCGTAACCTTGTGCCAGCAATCAAATATTTAGTAAAGTTAATACGATATTATGAATGTTGTATTTGAGAATAATTAAACATGTAAGAAAACTTACAAACTGTGTCATAGCTGGCGCGGCAGAAATATACTGTGACGCAGCCCGTACAGCTCGTGGTGTCATCCATCGCCGAGTGATGGAGAGGTACCATGGCATGTAATCAGCACTGGTAGATGCCTCAGCATCATCGATCGGCGCACCCTGAGCTATCAGCTCCAGTCTATCATTCCAGCGATCTATGTGGCGTCTATTGATCGCATTCCAGTCCTTGGGAGCTGTACCCTTACGCGTAGACTGATGTAAATCGACCCCAGTGTCGCGCGGTGGTGGGATGACTTGTGCCATCCCGAATTGGCACATTACGCGCTCGGGCAGATGTACTTCGACAATGTCGAAGTATATCAGTGGCACAGAGGCCCTCCACACTCCGGTCAGTATCCCTGAGTGCTGAGGCAACGCAGCATAATATGCCTCAGCGGGATATGGGGCCCAAAGAAACTATTATAAAAATAAACGTTAGTATTGACTAAAGAAACTATTATAAAATTAAACTATGTGAAGTAGTTACCTGGTCAGCCCGTAAAAGATCCAACTGGTCTCGATAGAAACCGACACCAGATCCAGTGTGCGTCCTACTGCGACGTGCGAAGGACCATCGTGATATATCCGTATGAGAGATCCTGGTCGGGAGTGGGTGGTGGTGCAAAAGCACCTCGGCCTACTATTCTCATTGGTTGCCCAATGAGAATGTGCTCATACGCCCAAAGCTTTATAATATTTTTACATAAATTAGTAATAATAATTGAGTTGAATCCATTAAAAAATAAAGCATTTAACTTAGAAATACCTGGAGAATAATCAATGGCCCTGCGATCTTCTTCACATGCTTCTTTGAGGCATCGCACAGCCTCCTATATAAGTAACCGAGGGCACCTGAACCCCAGCTGTACCCTCCGATATCCTCCCATGGCGCATCAAGTAGCGTCAAGTACAAAATCTGACACAATGACCACTTAGACATTTCACCGACTTCATCAATCCAAAAAAGAGCTTCACGTTTTGCAACCCCAATTTGCCTCAATCCCTCAACAACCTTAGAGTGTTGTCTTTGCTCAGCGGTCCTACCAAACAACTTCTTAAGCTGAACATTACCCATAGCACGATTAAAGTTACTGAGCAAATGACGTAAACATAACCTATGATAAGCGTTTGGTGGTTTCCAATCAATCTCCTCCATCGTTGCTAAAATACCTGCATGTTTATCAGAGATAATACACAATCCCATCTTCTGTGTTACATGCTTACGAATATAGGCCATAAACCAAGACCACGCAGACACACATTCTTTCTCAACCAAGGCAAATGCAAGAGGGAATATACCCTTATCACCATCATGTGCAATCGCAGTCAATAAAGTATGACGGTACTTACCATACAAGTGTGTACCATCGATGGCGATTAGAGGTTTACAAAACTTAAATCCCTCTATACTAGGTCTAAAGGCCCAAAACACACGTTGAAAGGTCCTAATATTAGGACGAACATACACACCCACGTCATTGTCTTCTTTAAAGAACCACTCAACTACTGTGCCCGGGTTACATTGTTGCAAGGCTTTCAAAAAGCGTGGAAGAAGGGAATAGGAATCCTCCCAAGTACCATAAATTGACAAAAGTGCTTGTTGCTTAGCACACCCGGCTAGCTTGTAAGTCACATCTATACCAAATCGATCTTTCACCACCTGACGCACAACAGACACCTTGATTGAAGGGTCTTTGGAAACACAATTCCTAATCATATTATTAATCACAGAGGACGTCAAATGAATATGTCCAGCTGTCGCGGTGTCACTACACAACACACAATTCCCATGCTTCCCATTGTATCTTGAAATAAACCATGAGGTAGAATAGGGATTTACCCTAGCCCTTAGTTTCCAAGAACATCCCCTCTTACACTTCAATGATAAATAAGTTTGATTAGAAGTCTCTATTCTATACTCTACATTCCTACGAATATGATAGACTCTAACAGCTTCCAACAAAGATTCCTTACTATCAAATATCATACCCTTTTCAAGCTCCCCATCTTCGGTGTATTTGGTATCACTAATCCAAGTCCTCCAAGAGTTGTCCTCTTCATATTCATCCAAAGGTGGACATCGGGCATAAGGTGTGGGAGGAACGATGATTTGATTAGCTATGGCTTCCTCATCCACATCCACATCATCCTCAGAAGGGGAATCAACAAGCTCATTACTCTCATTACCATCATCCCAAGGTATAAGTTGACTACTTTCTCCTAAATTAACAGTGGGATCATCACAAGGAGTAGGAGAAGGGGAGGGAACAGAGGTGCTTAGAGTTTCTTGGGTTACAATGGGCATAGGCGTAGGAGAAGGATTAGAAGTTACATTCAAAGTTTGTTTGCCTCGACCTAGCAGTTCTACGTATATCTCCACAGAGGGAGTAGAGTTAGCCTTTGATTGCTCCCACATAACATCTAAAGAATCATCATCCTCAACAGGAAAAACTACCCATTCATCACTCAAGCGGTATTTAAAAGACAACTTAACAACAGTTCGTGTGCGGTCAATTCCAATCTTAGAACATACAAGACCATGAAAGTCATTGAAATCCAAATTTGAGTTGCACGTAAACAATTTTAGTTTTACCCCCAGGATATGTAACCTTGCTACCACTTGTACGAATGGAACCATCCCAAAAACATGCAACACTCACACGAAACGAAGCCATTTCTACATAAATACATACAAATCAACATCATCACCAAGTACATTCATGACTATACGTACATAATGAACTACATTTATGTAATTAAATAATTCAAATTTAATACATATACTAATATAATCGATTAACTAATCAAAACCAGTATACACAATTAACTACATACATCATTATAAAAGGGTATGAATTGAACAAGAAATGCCTACATTTGAAACAAACACATAATATAAGCAAAAACCCTAATTTTCGAAAATAATAACAAAAAATAGTAAATTTATACCTTAAACAAGTGAAATTAAGTGCAAGACCACTTAAATAGTGTTGGATTGGAAGATAAGAGGCTAAATTGAAGGTTAGAAGGAGTGTAAATGGCGGAAATGCAAGAGGTTTTTTCGTATAATTGGTTTAGGGTTTAAACTGAAAAGGGGAAATGAGGAAGAAGGAGAAGTTGTTGACTTTAAGGCCTCGTACTTGTTCGCTGTTACTAACAGCGAACACACCCCATTTCTGTTTTAAAAAAAAAAGCTCCATGTTCGCTGTTAGTAACAGCGAACAAGTCCGAACCTCAAGCCAGGGGAAAAAGTGCTCATTTTGGGATAAAGTTTGAAAATCGTTTCAATTAATGATTTTTTTTATATTTTTTGCTCAATCAATTCAATTTTTCACAAAAGGGGATATTTCTATTTTGGGCCAATTCACACAAAATGTCACATTTCTATTTTTACTCTCACCTTTACAATTAATTTAATCAATTAAAATATTCAACTACCCCCACTTTTACTACTCCCAATTAGACCTGGGAAAATTTGATCCGACCCGAAAATGAACCCGGGACCCGACCCGCTAAAACCCGATCCCGACCGATCCGAAAGCGACTTAACCCGAAACATGATCGACCCGATAATTACCCGACCGAAAATGACCTGACCGACAACCGACCCGAGCGACCCGTTTTGACAGGTCCAAAATCAATTTTTAGAGTAATCTCAATGTCAGAGTTCATTTTTCATTTCAAATAAAATTTTAGTTTTCAAAGTATCTCAACATATTGAGTATATCACTTGAACCCTAAAACTCATTAATAAATCTGAAAAAACACGCATTAGCGTCTTTTTATCCATCATAATTATTTGCCTTTTAAAAAAGGACGTTGTAATCATCTTAATTGAATACATATATCTTGTTAAATTCGTCAAATGAGTTTTTAATTCTTCTACCTTTCAGGAAGCAAATCAATATAATTCATAAAAACGTTTTGCCCATTTGAATGAGCTTTTCAGATAAGGAATGTCGCTACCCTAAATTATAAAACGTGTATCTTATAAGACGAAATAAGTACTTAGTTATTTGTATATCTTTCTAATATGAAAATTGTGAAGATATTTTTTAGGAAAATTTGCCAAGAGTAATCCCAACTATCACCCGTTGGCCAGAAATAATCCCAACTATTGATTATTTTTTAATAATCCCAACTATTGATGAAGTTTGCTGAAAACAGTCCCACTCTATTTTTAACCGGCTGTAGAATGTTTTTTGAGTATTTTTTTACCTTTTTTTTACTTTAATATATGTTTACCTAATTTGATAAAGGAAAGTTTAAAAAAAAGGTAAAAAAAAATACTCAAAAAACCTGCTACAGCCGGTTGAAAATAGAGTGGGACTGTTTTCAGCAAACTTCATCAATAGTTGGGATTATTAAAAAATAATCAATAGTTGGGATTATTTCTGGCCAACGGGTGATAGTTGGGATTATTCTTGGCAAATTTTCCTATTTTTTATTAAGAAATGATAAGATATGTAACATAATTTTTATCTAATGTTACAACTTTAATAATCAAACACAATAACTTTTATGAAGCGCGTATCTTACAAGTCTTTCAAAATAAGTGTTAATTCTCTATTTCCTTACACTTAAATGAACCCGACATACCAACTATTTTTTGAAAATCGTACATCTAATTTCTCTAATGTGACATGTATGTCACAAATTCAACTATACATAGAGATTTAAAGTTTAGAACACGAGCGTTGCAATAACTAGTTTATTATAACTTGAATTGAATCACATAAGGCTTTAATATTGTGTCATTTGATATGTGGATTAATGTCATAGGGATGAGAACTTGTTTTTTATTATAAAAAGTTTTATAAATAATAAAAAAACGGAAAAAATAATTTAAAATTATGTAAGTTATAACCCGTTGGGTCAGACCGACCGACCCGGAACCGGGAGTGACCCGACCTGAGAATGACCCGATCCGAAAATGACCCGACCTGAAAATGACCCGACCGAAAATGACCAGACCCGTAACCCGCCTGACCGACCGTTTTCCCAGGTCTACTCCCAATACCCAACTACTACCTTTACAATTAATTTAATCAATTAAAATACCCCACCATTCCACTCTTAAAAATCGTTTCCAACCCAAATGTCCCCTTTTGTGTGAATAAGAGGGAAGGGAGTAATTCCTAAAATGGTGTTCATATAATTAAATAGTTTTACTAAGCCACATTTTTTGGTTTGGTAATTCCAAACCTGCAAGAGAATAAAATTATTTTGTTAAGCAAATATATGCGTTAAACAAATTCAAAAAAATCCCACAAGTTTTACAGAAAGAGTAAAATATCCCCAAAAAAAATACTTCAACATACAACAAAAAATCTCAATCAAGTCCAAAATTCAAAATCAATAAAGATGTTTGTCGAAGATGGCGTATCCTTGTGATCTGTTGTTAGCATCATCCTTGTGATCTATCATAGAAAAAATCAAGTGAGTTTTTAATGTAAAAAATAATACATTGAATATTGTAATACTTTAACATTACACATACCTTGAATAACATGTTTTCTTATTATGACCTTTTTATGACAAATGCTACAAATGACCTTCCCTCGTATCGAGTCATCCATCTCGTTCTGGAAAACGTTGGGAGTTGGGTCATCCTTTGGTTCAGTTGAGACTAACGTCAGCAATTACTTTTGGTCCATTATATGGCGCCCAATAGTCTTTATCAGGAATTGGATTTCTTCTTGTTTCAAATGCGCAAATTCCTAATTTTACAAATTCAACCATTATATTTAAATGAAGAACAACAAAAAAAAGAGATGAAAATCTGAAAATTACCTCCATTGAACAATGAAAAAGAATCACAGTTAGAATAGTGGAATGCGGTGATTCTGGCAGTAGGTGTTCTTTTGGAATTGAATTGAAATTAGTCTTGATTTAGTTTTGCTTGGGAGAAAATTATTAGGTTTGGAACTTCCCAAATGACAATCAAATAAATTTAGTTAATTTTTTTCTTAATGAACACTAGTTTGGGAAATAAATTTTAGTGAACCCTATTTTGAGAATTTTTTTATTTTCCAACACTAATTAGGCAATTCATTCTGTAAAATGTTCAATAACACGAGAGTACCACTAATTATTAAAAAAACTTAGATTTCCATTGATAAAGTACTAAACTTAGGGGTAACACTGTACCACTAATAATTTTTTTTAACTTTACGGTTACCAATGAGTGAAAAGAGATGGGCCAGCTTATTGTCAAAATAATTTTTTTTTTTGGAAAAAAGTTGAGTACATGTCAAATCTATAACAATATAAAAAACGCGGTACTTAATGACACGGTTTACTGTTCATCGCTGTTTCACGCAATGAACAGTGATGAACAGTAATCCCGCTGCTAATCACTGCCAGCCTGCCAGGTCCCTCACCTACTCCTACTGCCTACTTTTCTTTCTCCATTTCTATCTATATCTCTTCTCCATCTTTATCTATCTGCATCTTTATCTCTTCTCCATCTCTATCTAGATGTCTTCTTTATCTACATCAACATCTATATCTACACCAACCAGGTTTGTTTTCCATTTCTGATTCCTTTGTCTCTTCGCTTTCTCCGCTTGGTATGTCTTCACATCCTCACTTAATTATTGTTATTTTCTTGCTGTTCTATGCTTACTTTCATACACTTTATACTTTTCTTCTTATAGTAGTACTATATTTAGTTGATTTTATCTAAGAAAACAAGGATTTTTAGTATTAAATGAAACATCAGCAAACAAAGGGGATTAATAAAACGAATGGATTTTCCCGTAATTCTTTTAAGTTTATCTCATCTTGTATCAAGACTGTTTCTTCTGGTGTCCGGTCAGCCAGTGCTTCTGTTGCCGCTTCTATTTCTTCTGATTCCCAGGACATCAAAGACCAGGTTTTCTTGATAATAAACTTGTAATTTTAAGTTTTAGTTGCTTAATTTCACTTGGGTTTGTTTTTAAATGTTTAATTTTGTGATTATAGTTGTTGATTTTGTGGTTGATTGATTGAATTAGTAGTATTGTGTAGATTTGTGAAAATGGGGTGCCTACAGGTTGTTTCTTTGGATAATACCTAATTGTTTGTGTTGGTGTTTGGGGTGGATGCTTTGTTGATGATGATTGTGATTAATTATGTGAATAGTTTTTGTATTGGGTGATTTGGGGATGATCATTTTGGATGTTTATTGATGATCCATTTTTGAAAATGGAGAAATTGAGTTGTTATTTGAAGTTATGGAAGCAATCAATGATATGGGTTTGTAAAGATTGAGAGGAGATTAGTTTTAAGGATTGATTAAAGGGTTGCAAATGAGATTGATTTGGTGGGTCTTTTTTTCTTTGTAGATGGTTGCATTTGAAGTTATGGAAGCAATCATTGAAGTCCAATTATGTTTAGCATAATGATTGAAGGATTGATCAAGGGTGGTGGTTTTCTTAGTGTTTTTAATTGGCACTGTGACTAATACCCTTGGATTACTGTTCATCATTGTCTCACGGGATGAACAGTGATGAACAGTAATACCTTGCTTAACCTCGCTGATAATCCCCGCCTCCCCTATTACTCCTACTGCCTACTTTCTTTTTCATCTCTATCTCTTTTCCAATTCTATCTACATCTATTCTCTATCTCTATCTATCTGCATCTATATCTCTTCTTCTATCTCTTATCTCTATCTTTTCTACATTTTCATGCGGTTTGTAGTTTCTGATTTTTTTTTCCAATTTGTACTACAATTGAGTCTTGCTTGTTCTCCGTCCGTGCCTAACAATGAAAAGCTTAGTGAGTTTTTGTCGCTCAAGTATTGGGTAAGTTTTGTTTAGCTTTCTTCAATTTCAGGGTTTTTGATTGTGTTCAGTAATTTGATTGGTTTTGGAATGAATTGAGCTGAAATGGTGGATAATTTCGTTTCGTAATTTTGGCTTTGATTGCATAGTTTGCTGGTATGGCTTTTGTGTTACCAATTTATGTATGAATTTTAATATGTAAATTTATGAGATTGTTTTTGTTGCTTGATTCTGGGTTTACTTAGGGTTAGATTCATCAATCATGATATTGGTGCCCGTGGCTTTAATTGATGGTAATGTTTGCTTAAAGATCGGAGATTTTCAGTCGATGATAGTATAAGGCTTTTTTTTAGTAGAAATATCAAATTACAAACATGTACTCCTATTAGCTGACCCAATTTTTTGGGATTAAGGCGCACTGTTCTTGTGTCGACAAACATATACTAATTGCTTACAAGACACATGAATACTGAAAAAGCTAAAAGGAGTTTACAATTCACATGTCTTGATTTCAGTTTGCTTACCAATTTGCTAATAGGTGTTCATTTCTTCAACCCAATGACTGAAATTTTGCTCCAAGTAGTCGAGTAAAGGTGATTGTCACCACACTACTATTTTGTGTATAGACCCTGGATTTTGGTTTTTGATATCAGTCTCACTAGAAACAATAACCCAGTTATTTGACGGGAAGAATTTCTTAAAGAACCCATCAAAAAGAAAGGATTTGAATAGTTTATATGTGATTGTAACTGAATTCTATGAACAAGTGACTCTTTAGTTAGAAAATTATGATGATTTTGAAAGATTGTTTGAAAAATAGGATTTTCATATGGTTGAAGATAAACAAATTACGTGACCGTAAGAATTTCTTCAAGAATCCATCGAAAAGATAGTATATGAGTGACTCTTCAATTAGAAAAGTATGAAGATTTTGAAAGATTACTTGAAAATTTGGATTTTTAGATGGTTGAATATTACCCAATTATTTGAGAGGGAGATTTTCTGGAAAAGCCCATCAAAAGATAGTACGTAAAAGAGTTTTCACTTTTCAGCATTTTTAGGTGTTAATGATCAATTGTTTATTGTTGATATTTTCTCTCATTAGTTAATAGTTTATGTTTTCTTCCTTATCAATGAATCATGGTGCACTTGTTGTATAGCAAGTTAGTGAAGTAAGCATTTCTATTGATCAGAACTATTACTGATTCTCTTGGACAAAAGTTAAGATATGAATTACTCCATTGTCTATTGTCATTTTCTTTTAAAAGATGTGGTCTTAATGAGCCTCTTTAGGCATCATTAGTTAAGACCTGAGTTTCAAAGTTTTAATCATTGACACTATTAATCTACTATTAATCTCTATTTTATCTGATCTCTCTTGCTTGTCGGGTCTGTCATGACATACATCCACATTTTCCCACTACAAACATACCGAACTCGGATCTTACACTTTGCATAAGCACAATGCGTGATAATGATTTATTTCTTGGCTCAATTGAGGATGAAGAAGTGGCTTACCTTTTGATATTTTTGGCATAAATCAGGATTTTAGTAGCTGTTATGACCGTCATGGAGAGGGTTAGTGATGCCTTCGTTTCATGGTGAGTGGCCTGGAATTGTTCTTTTGATTTCTATGCTATGTCATCCCTTATCAGGGTTGTGATTTTCTTAACAAACTTTCTTCTTTACAGGGTTCCAATGTACAGTGAGGCTAAACTGGCCTTCATTATATACTTGTGGTATCCTAGGACAAAGGTATAGTCATTATGCATATAGCTTTTCTGGTTTGATGTCAAAAGTTTTGAGTATCCTATTTATGGATTATTCTGTACTTATGTGATGGACTTTTACTGTTTTAGGGAACAACATATGTTTATGCTTCCTTCTTTAAACCATATGTTTCAAAACATGAGACCGAAATTGATCGCAACTTGCTTGAGTTAAGGACAAGGGCTGGGGATATGGCTTTCATGTATTGTCAAAAGGCAGCTAGCTACGGCCAGACAAGAATTTTTGAGGTTTTGCAGTATGTTGCAGCGCAATCTACCCCAAGACCTCGCTCCACACAGGTATTCTAACTTTAAAATTAGACTTGTAAATCCTTAGGGACAGTCTCATAGTGATATGTTTCCATGCGCTAACATTCATTTGTATTTGGATTAATTGGAGTAATGGCTTGCTTATATATGCAGAGTAAGACAGACAATAGGGTAGGAGTATAAGAACTATTTACAAGTAAATTACTACTTGACTAAGGTCATGGTGACCAAATTATTTAAACCCTCTATTTAAATGATTAATTGAATCCATATCTATAGTACAGTGAGCTGTAAATATTCTTTGATGAACAGTAATCCAAGGGTATTAGTTACGCGTTTTTTATATGTTATAGATTCTATGATGAAGACACTCTTTAGTTAGAAAATTGAGAAGATGTTAAAGTTTCAGTTATGGTTGAATATAGATGTGTACAAGGTGCCGAGTCATTCTGGGTTGGGGCAACTTCTTAATAGGCTGGGCCATGCCGTCTCCCTCGCCCCATCTGTTTCAATTATTTTTTATTTAATCATAATTAGGTCTCATTCACTGCTAAAAAAGGTTTTGTTCTAATCATGTCATAAGTGCGACTGGGACGCAAACCTCATAGAGTAGCTTCAGATTGAAAAACATGAATTAGTATAAAAGCTTGTAATTCTGTTTATAGTAAGAAAAAGTGTTATCATTCTTCCTCTGGCTACTGATATTCATTGAAGTTTTTTGTTTTTTTGGGGTTTCTAAATTGCTAAATGAGGTTAGTGCACCCTAACCGTAAGTGAAGCAAGGTCTCTTATGCTTGTGACAGCGTTGAACCCAGTGTGTTTTTATTAATCCCTTCAATCGTGATTGTTATTTATGTACAAATATGCTTTGCTGACCAGTTGTGTTCATCTTTCAGAAAAAATTGGCTACGAGCCTACGACAACGCTGCTGCAGTTGCCAAGCAAGCACACAAAGAGGGAACAACATTGAAGGTGAATTCATTTTTCTAGACTTCCTCTTTGGTTCTCCTTTTGTCATTGACTATGTTTCATATTTATGGTGAGTTATGATTTTTCTATTAATTGAAACCCAATGTCCTTATTATGTTCCTATATAGTTATTGACTGAAAGGAGCAACAATTGGTTCTAAGAAACTTTGAATTGAAATGCTCTACAAATTCAGAAGTCTTCTACATTTGAGATCATATCTTATATTTACTAGATTTTGATACCAGTCTAGCTTTACATTACGAGGTTGTCTACCATTTGATAATTAATGTTTGTTTTGAAGATCTAATGAGGAAATACAGGGAAATTTTGCTGCCAATCATTTTTGTAAAAATCAAATTTTGTGCTTCTTCATGTCACATTCTCAAGATAGAGTGGTTTTTATAATTTGGTTGTTATTGGAAATTTGAAGATTTGTGGTGTATTGATTCATTTAATTGTACTTGTAGACTTCATTGGGAACTTGGGTGTGTAAATTTGAGCACTAGACTTAATTGGCTGAATCAAAAGGTAGCAGTCTTGAGCACTAGACGGTGGTAAATTTTGCCAAAAAATTATTGTTGATTTTTTACGTTATTTTATCTTCTTGTTTGATCTTGAGTTTTTGCTTTGAGCTTGTTATTCAAAAATTTGCGATCCTGATTTGGATTTTTGGTTGCTTGATTTTATTAATTTTATATGCTCTTTTTTTCCCAGGCAGTTTTCTTCTGGTTTGTCTAACTTTTTCTTTTTGATGATCTTTTTTCGTTGGATTTGGCTTTTTGGTGTGTGTAATTTGTTTATTGATGGATTAATGTTTGGATTTAGGGTTTGTAATTTGATTTGTTGAAGAACTCCACTTACCTATTTGAAGAAATCATGTATTTTTGCGCATTTGATTGCTTGATTTTAACTTATTTTAATTCATCTTACTTTTTCAGGCGATTTTCTCTTTGTTAGTTCAGTTTCGCTGTTTGATGATTTTTTTTTTATTGGATTTGGCATTTTGGTGTGTTTTGTTTATTTATTGATGAATTGTTGTGATCTGAATTTGGGTGTTCTGTTGGATTTTTTGTTGCTTTGATTTTAGTTCATTGTTTTAATTGATTGATCTGAGTTCCTTTATTAAGAAAATAGGGTCTTTGTGGCAAGGTTTAGTTCTTAGAATAAAGGGTATACTAATATCTAATTATGTTTCCGCTGGTCTAACAATTCCATGTCAAGTTTATCTTTTTGCTAACTTTTACTGATTTTAGGAATTTTTTATCATATTTTCGGTGCGTGGGGGCAAATCCATTAGTACAAATGAGTAGCTATTGTAGTAGTTGATTTCCCAAATGCTGGAGAGTAGTTGCTGATTAACTCTTTGTGTTGTACATTGCTCATTTTAATTATTATATTTTGCAGTAACATGATTAAGACCAAAGATGAGATTGAAAGAGTGCTAAGGACAACTATTATGTACTCTTAGTATAAAATTAGATTGAAAGCCAAAATTGCAGATTTATGATGACGTATTTAGGCATTCACATAACTCAAAGTGTATATTCAAGGTCCTTATGAACTAATAATAGTTCAAATACAAATAAATTCAAGTTTTCAAATAAGTAGACCTTGATCAATAATTGCAGTTTTTCTTTGTACACTTGTCAAAATTTTTCCCTAATGCTCATTTAATTCATAGTTTGTTCCTTGTTTTTTGTTATTGATCAACGGTGGTTCTAATCATGTAGTTGTGCCTGATTATGCTCTTGAACGACACTTTGTGTGCGCATTGTAATAAATGCTCAAGGTCATTCAGTCATTGCCCTTATGTAATATGTCTCTGTTGCGACATCAGCTTCTGGAATATTAATGGAGGATGTGATGCACTTGATAACAGAAGATCATCATCCGGAATCATTTCAGGCTTAGATCACATTCGGGTGAGTTTCCTTTAGCATAATATATTTTCTAGCATGAGACTATGTACTTCCAAGCAAGATTGAGACTTACTTTTTGTGTTTACTAATATATTTCAACAACAACAATGTTAGAGCGTTAATGATTTAGAAGAAACTAGGTTAATTTATCTTGGTGTACTTCAATTTTTGCCTATCTATGATAAAAGGGTTTTAACTTTGGATATTGGAGGTGGGTCTACTGAATTTGTTGTTGGGAATTATGGGAGGGTTCTTTTTGCTGATTCATTAAGATTAGGTCATTTGACTTTGACCCAGAAATTTGGGGAGAATGATTTAGTTGGATTGAAGGGTTATGTTCGTGAGGTCATTGAAGCATCTGGGTTAGTTTATTTTGTTAAGTTCTATTTTTGAAGGCTTGGAATTCCGTGGTTTTGATTTGGATTTTTTGTTGCTTGACTTTACTCATTTTATTTCCTCTTAATTTGTTCTTTTTGGGTACTAATAGACATGTTCCGTTTTAGATGGCTACAAAACCGCTAACAACTTAGGCCATTGCCTTCACTGAGAAAAAAGGGCCAAGCAGTTTAAGTTATGTCTACACATCGAATTACAGAGTTGTTATTTCCTACTATATATATTTAGGTTGTTTTTATAGTAAAGATTTAGGTAATTAGGTTATATCTTGTGCAAATGACATTAAAATGTCTAAAACAAATATATGAATCAGTGTTGCGACTTTAGATTAGTAACATTGTGTTTGATGCTATACAATTGGTAATGATGATGCACTAATTAGGCGAATGCAATTTTTCTTTAATCACATGTGTCTTGCAGAATGAAATAAGGCATACAAACTTGGAACATTATATTAGTTTATAGGTTTCTTATTGTTTTGATTGTCTGATATGAAAGTTTGTAAATTTTGATAGTGCGCAATCCTATTTTAATATCCTTAATGCTGATTATGAAAATCTTCGAGAAGATATGTACCCAGGTAAGAACGACGTAATTGTTTTAGAAAGCCTTCATCATGTGGATGCTACTCACCATTCCACCTTCGCTCTGAAATGTTTGTATGCATTCGAAGCAGGTCGCTCTGATATCTCTGAAGATGATAGACTACTTGAATGCGAGCCTTTTGCCTTCTTCCCATGTCTTCTCTAAGTTTGGGGATGTTTATTATCCTGGCAGGCCTTCAAATTCTTGGACTTTCTGTTAAAATCATGCTTCTCCTTATTGGCCTTATTGGGATATCAAGTTGAAAATGTACTGAAATCTATGTAAAAATATGTAATAAATCATAAATCATGCTAAGTGGAGAGAATCAACTACACCCCTAATCAGGTTCATGCTGGTGCACTTTGATTGTTGTTGAAAAAAATGGCACTTTCCTTTTGTGTAATCTTGGTTTTATTGGAAGGGAGTGCCACTTTGTTTTTTTCCTGTAATTTAAGTTCAATGAGCTTTACCTGAATGTTAAGTTTATTAAATAAGATATGCTTTTTTATGTATGAATATTGATTGATTAAATAAGATTGATTCCTTGTTGATACTAGGTACTAAATGATTTTTGTGTTTCATGCGACCAAAATATAGTATCATAAAGGTCTTTGAGTTTACTTCACCTGACACTTTTAAACTTTCAGGAAAGATGTAGGTTTCGAAATTTATTTATTTATTTTTTTCACATTTATTGTTAATAATTTGTGCATTGACGGTTATTAGGAAATTATGGTAAAAGGGAAGCCTAAATTGAAATCTTCAACCTATGTATGAAGAGGTTGAGAAAGATTTGAGTGCATTATCAAGGGATGAGCTAATGGATGTCGTATATAGGTATGCTTCCTTACTGTATATAGGTGCTTTTTTTTCTGTAATTTCAATCTGAATGAATACTTGTACTGTTTATCCGAATTATTTTGGCATTAATTTACTATAATGGTATCTGCCTATCTAGGATTATTAATAAAAGGGAAATTCCACATGGTGACCCTGAGTTTTTGGTTTTTTCACAAATGCTGTTTAAAATCCACGTGGTGACCTCGCACTTTCAACTTTTCTGTATGGTTGATAAAATGTTAACTTTTGGTTTAATTAAGTATTTATTTCGAATGAATTTCGAAATATGAAGTCAATTACGGTGATACGACGTTTGTTTTTTTGAAAAAATGTCATTATATTGGGTAAAAATTAGCGTAAATTAAAACAAAACTTTCCTTTTGTCTACCAGGTGGAATAATTGGAAGGTTGAGGTCACCATGTGGATTAAAAAAAAGGTTTGTCTACCACGTGTAAAAGTCAGACCACTATAGGACATCTAAAATGATTCGGAGGGAGTATTTTTAGAGTTAACAAAATATGTTTTCTTCAACGTAAGTTGCATTGTAATTTTCTTTTTCCCATTTGACTATATTTCATTGTAACAATATATAAGCTAATGCGTATATAAACAACTGTATATTAATATTTTCAGTCATTTACTCTTGTTAATATTAAATTTCAATTTTAACCACATAATAGAATTTGTTAGCATATTAAATGTAAAAAATTAGAATATAACACTTAAGTTAATTTGTTAGGATAGAATTGAAAATGGTAACTGTAAATTATGTTTTTACTTATTTATAGGATATCATAGATAACTAAATGAGTAAGTAGGTAATTATGACTCAGAAATTTAAGTTTGGTTTACATTATTTATAGGATATCAAAGATAACAAAAGTCAGCTTTTTTTTGCTTTATTTCACAAGTTTTGATTTCAATTCCGTAAGGTTAGTTCAAATACTCCTTACTCTTAGGGTTAACAATTATTAGTAATTTTTTTAAAATGATTTTATGGTTAAGAAGACATAATGAATATGCATTTTGTTCTTTCATTTCTTTATCTCGGCTCTTTTTGTAAATTGGGTGACGGGCTAGCTGGGTAGTCTTGTGAGAATAGTTAATAACATGTGTTTTGTCTTCTTTGAATCTGCAGGAAAATTCAGTTTGTCCACTTGGAAACAAAATTCTTAAGTTTAATAAATTAGTTGTGCCAAAATAGTATCATCAATATAGTAGCAAAATATGGTGTATTTTTGAACTTAATATAGATTACAAATTTTTTTGTATACTTTTGTACATCAAATTTGTAAATGTAGATGTATATTTAGTTGGACGACATCATAAATATACACTAAAAGCATGATAGGTGATACGATTACATTATTGTAAATGATTTTAATTGAGCTGAACTAAACTATAAAATTACTACCATATAATATAGCGAAGGTTGATTAATCCATTTTAAATTAAACTTTTGACTTTAAAATGATTCCTTTGGGGACTGCGTTGTATGCCTTAGTTAATTATTTCTTCAAATACAAATTTATTTTAATCATGAAATTTAATCATTGATATCGTATTATTTATTGTTGATAAAAATGTACTCCCTCATTTCACACGATTCATCAATTTCGTTTCATTTGTATTTTATTCTTAATCCATAAGTTAAAATATAGTCATGTGATATCTTGTTTGATTCTTCTCAATGCAAGAATCATTCTTATCGACTTTTCATAATTTTATTTAAGCATAATTAGAGTTATTAAGAGTCAAAATATTACTTCAATAAATTTTTCCAAACAAATAACATAACTAAATTAGTTCGGAGGGAGTATAAAATAGGAGTATAAAATTCGATAGTGTAACTTGGGGGACCGCGTGCGTAGCATGCGGCCCCACACTAGTTTCTTAAAATACTACTATTTGTTTGTATATATTATTCTGTGTTGAATTTTCCTAGCAATTTCTTTGCTAAATAAGAGTAATTATTATTATTATTATTATTATTATTATTATTATTATTATCTCTTGATAATTAATCCATTTCATCATCTTCCAATTCTCTCTCTTTCAAACAATGGGTTCTGGTAGTAGTCATCTGGTTTCTCCTCCACAACCACCAAAACGCAACAAAGTCAACCGTACCAGACAAAGACTTGCTTCTTTTATTTGTGGTGCTTCTTCTTCTTCTTCAAGCTCCCAGGTATACACCCATCTTTCCAGTTTACTCTTTTTGTCATCAACTTGTTCTTAATGCTTACAAAGATCGCTGCGTTTTTGCTTTCTTATGCTCAACTTTTGGAACTTAATAAGAGGATCTTCCACTCGTAATTGTTTTTATTTTGACTTTGATTGACTTTACTGTTTATTAAGTGTTGTAGGGGTTCAGAATGATTTGGGTTTTTTTTTTGGGGTATATTTGTTTTTGGTAAATTTGATGGACCTGTTTTAGTTGTTAGATTAGTTGGTAGAGGCTAATCATTCAGAAATTAGCGTTTTTGGTAAAATTTATGTAAAGGTTATGTGAGCAATGAGCTGTTTTTAGAACTTAGATTAGTTTTTCAGAAATGAGCAAAAAAAGGTCGTGGGAAAGAAGGGAAAGATCTAAAATTTAGAGGATTAAGCTTTTAATTGGAATATTTTTTAATTTGTTTAGCATATGTCTAAGTAGTTTGTTTTATTTCCATAAACGATCAAACCTTTTTTGGAATCAAGCTACCTTCTCCAAGCCTTGATTATTTACTTGAGATCAATAGTTGGGACACCTTATTGTTTCACTGCTTTACGTAAAATCAATTCAATACCAAGAATTTTACCGCTCGTTTGGTAAACGGTAATAGATAGCGTCGTTGTTAAAGAATTTGATTGTATTTTGGCAAGAAAAGTCTCATTCCAACGTTCAATGTCCATGGTTATGTCATTCTATGCATCACCATGTATGTGTTTTACTACACTTCTGATAACAATTGTTATCACATTTAGAGGTGGAATTTGATGACAGTAAATTTTTTTGTTTGAGAAACAACCACTTACAAATGTGAAGCATTGCCATTAAAATGTTACGGGCCATTCCTTGCACAATTACATTCTATGAATGCATTGCCAACGATCGTTTGTTTTAACCATTTGTCCCGCCTTTCTATGTTTCCAGGGAAATGGCTGTAAACTTAGTGGTATTTTCTTTTGTTTCCTGACATCAGTTTGCACATTGCACTACTTGCAATAGACTAATATTTTTGCTCTATATTACGGTGGAGACAATAACTCTGTCTTTTGCTCCATTCTTTAGAAGGAAGATTGTGCAGCTGAATGTAGCGTAAATGTTGTGGATTACCGTCAACAGAAATCTAATAATTCGTCCAGTAGTTCTGATGATATTATTCCAACTTCTAGCTTGGGAAGTGGGTTTAGCAGCTATCTCAGTCCCGGTTCTGGACCTATAGCCTCATCAGAGAGCTGTACTGTAAGTAGTGACTCTGCATCTATCCTAGATGATGCTCCGTTGGAATTATCAAATAATAGGAGAAGCTTTTCAGAAGGTGATGAAAATGATTCTTCATTGGAAATTAATGCTGAAAGCAAATTTTATCAGCAGAGATTAGTTGATTCTGTTAATCCATCTTCTGCAAGACATTTACGGCAAGTAAGCCTTACTTCTAACAGGCGCACAACCAATGAGATTGATGAAGTGACCGATGATATGTCTCGTGCTATACCTGAGGTTTCGTCACATAATGGATTGCAGCAGGAGGAGCTAGAACAGTCTGCGGTTTTGGATGAAGTTAGCGGGGTTACAGGAAGCCAAAGTTCTGTTTCTGGTCAAACTCTTGTTGAATCTGAACCTGTCACAGCTTCACATTCACATGGAGATGAAGCCATTCATGACATGATTCCTTCAGGATTAGATCTGTTTGTGTCAGATAGAGCAGAAGCTCGGCCAGAAGGAAGTTCACTTCATGTTGATGTGGTGAGTTTCTCCTCCAATCTTCTGCCCAGTACCAACAATGAAATAAGCACCCGTGAAGCCAGAAGAAACAGTAGGAGAATGTTCTGGGATGCTTTTTCAAGTCGCAATTCAAGACGCCATGCTGAATTACTTTTCACAACCGAAGATTCTGATCTAATGGGATCCAATCGCAGATGGCTTCTTGATATCGGTGATGATTTTTTTGATGATGGCGTGGGTGTCGAGCCTTGGCGCTTTGGTCGTAGAAGTCGCTTCACAAATGATCGCCGTCGGACCTCTAGATCTGAGGTGAAAGTTTGTATGCTATCTTCACTATATTCTGATAGTGTGTATCGTGTTTGCTTATTTCGTAAGATGTTGTCAAACTCTTTGTAGTTCTGGGATAGATTGCGCGGTGTTTCTATAGAAAATAGTCATCATACTTCATGCCCAATGGATTTGCATCCTGATGGATCATGCACGTGTAATTTGGAAGAAGAGGCTAGTGCACTTTCAAGCATATCTCGTATTATCTTGCTTGCTGAAGCTCTATTTGAGGTATGTCAGTCTAATTTCTTTTATTGTAACTTAAGTATGACCATGTTTGTAGAGTGTCCAACATTTAGCAACAAATCATTTTATTTTCTTTGAAGAACTGGTTTAATTTATGTTATATGCTTATCGCAGCTGTCTTGAAGCTATTTTCTTGGGAGTTTGTCATATTTTTACTTGCGTTTTGATGTAATTATGGAGTTCTGCTTATTGAAACTGTTTGATTTGAGGTTTGTTGTATCATATCAATTCATGGATCCCATTCTGCTGTGATCTTTGTATGTTGCCTAGATTGGTTTTAAGTACATGTGTTTAGTAATGTAGTGTTACATTTATGTCTGCACTTTAGAGTTTTACCTCTGATGGAGAAATAAGTTTCTGAATTTGAATTTTTGAATTACATAAACATTTATACTAAAAAATTTTAAAATAAGCTTTTGAAAACTAATGTCTAGCTTATTCACTTCACCTTAAAAAAATAATTAATTAATACGTAAAAATCAGCTTTAATCATCAAAAATCAATAACAATTAGTAAAATCAGTTATAATCAGTAAAAATCAATTACAATTAATAAAATACAATTTAGTTATAATTTATAACTATAAATCAGTTACAATCAATAAATATCAATTAAAATATGATGAATCAGTAAAATCTGTTAAGCTGGACTGGGTCTAATTCCTAAATTACACATCTCCTTCTTCGAGCTTAAGGTCAGAGTATGTTCATGTTAATAATTGCGAACAAAGATAAAGTTGCTCTAAACGTCAACTTAAGCTCTTGTTGGTGTACGTAACAGCACACAAGGAAAAGCTTGGTAAAAGACTTAGTTCCAAATAGTGGTCGAAAGTTGAAAATAAAGACTTGTTCACTGGTACTTACAACAAATCCCTTATATTCTTTTCTTATGACAAAAATGAAACATCCTCATTTATCACTTTGAATACCTCTTTCCATGTGCATTCCCATTATTTTCATTCCCTTTACCTAAAGAGCTTCTTTTAAGCCTTCCACATTGTATCAATAGCATCAACTTCTTCCTTTGTACTACTAGAACTTCTTACCACTTTCCCATTTGGTTGTGGTGCTAATATATTCCTCCAAATTCTTCAAGCTCTCGTTTTAGTTCATTTGAATTTGATGAATTTCTGAGACTGAATGCTTTTCGCTGGTTTTCCAGTGTTGAATTACCGTGTTATAGGTATATTTGGTATTAAGATTGTAATTAGTGACTCTTAGTAGTATAAAAGGGATACAATGTTGTATTAGAGTAAAGGAAATAAAAATGAAATAAAACTTCTCCTCTTCTAGATTTCTTCTCCTCTCCTAAAATTCTCATCTTCATCTTTTTCCCATTCACATGGTTGTTGAGTTTCAACAACCATAACATTGGTATCAAGAGCCATTCTTTACTTGGCACCAATATTTCTATCCATTCGTTTTCTTTCTTTATCCTATTGAAACATTTATTTCTTGTCATTAAATACTACAATCAAATTGCACACACCCAATTTGTGAAAAGCAATGCCATGGTCTTTTGAGTTCTTGGAGTTTTTTTCCCCAAATTAGAGATTTCTTTTAATGGTTGCAAAGATGAGGGGTGAGGAGTTTTGTAAAACTATACAATTTGAAGAACCAATTATCCCACAACTTGAAGAAGCCAAACAAAAGAAGGTAATCAAATCTTTTAAAAAGCTTTTGAAAGAGGAATGTTTTGATAATTGGGATAAAGGATTGTGTGAATGGTGTAATGAACCAATTCTTGATCATAATTGCCAATATAATGGTGATAATTGTGGATTTATTGTAGTATATGACGAAGGAAATGATTATGTGATTGCATTAGAGATGTTCAATAGCATGCTTGAAGTAAATACCATTCAAGAATTAGCAACGTGTGATTTTAAAATTGATACTCAAGAATCTTTAAATGTTGATCATATGAATTCATGTACAAAAAGTAAGCAGGGTTCTAAAGGCTTTGTTCATATGGATGGTGATTTGGTTAATTGTGTTATTGATGACATAAGTGAACATGATTTAGATAAAAATCATGAATGTTTTGTGGCAATTGAACCTGAAAATTTATATTCAACACATGAGGAAATTCTTGAAATTCATTCAATTGAAAGTTCTAATATCCAAACTAAGAATCTTCTTAGAGAAATTCATCAACGGGGTACTTGGTCAAGAATACAATCAAGCTTCAAGAAAGTTAAAAGAAGATATGAGATGTACAAGAAAAAGAGAAAAGTTTGGGTAGAATATGCTAAAGTAATGGTTGACCACCTTGGTTGTTAAAAATCAAGAAACGGAAGATTTCTATGCATGTTTTTAGTTTTATTCATGAAGTGATGAATAAGTACAATAAATATACCTTGTTACTTGATCATTATCAACAATCCGAGTCTCAAAATCACAATGAAAGTATTGGGGAAAATGAAAGTATTGTAGCACAAGTTTCAACGCAAATGATGTTGGCTCATTTATCGGCAAAGAAGATTCGACTAATATAGAGTTTCAAATATGTTGCTCAAACTCATTTGGCATGGAATCAGAAATTACCGAGATTGATCTTTCTTCATTTCTCACTGTTTTGGGCATTTTTTTTGTAGTGTTTAGTTCTAGTTAAAAGTTGTCTTGTATTTTTGTTTAGAGTTCTTAACATAGACTTGAGGGCAAGTCTTTTGAAGGGAGAAAGTATGTTAAAGGTATATTTGGTATTAAGATTGTAATTCATGAGTCTTAGTAGTATAAAAGGGATACAATGTTGTATTAGAGTAAAGGAAATAAAAATGAAATAAAACTTCTCCTCTTCTAGATTTCTTCTCCTTTCCTAAAATTCTTATCTTCTCCATCTTTTTCCCATTCACATGGTTGTTTAGTTTCAACAACCATAACATACCGAAACTTTCTTCTTGTTCTTGGGTAGAAATCCCTCCTTTTTTTTCCTCTTTCTTTTCATCATTCTTATTTTCATCTTCTGAATTTGTGCTTGTTTCAATGGCAATAATTTGGTTCTTGCTAGGTTTTACATTTTTTTTTTGAGGTATTGCTAGGTTTTACATCGATCTCTTTCAAGTTATTTTTTTGGGTTAGTGAAACAAAACATAGGACATTCTTGCTCAAACAAATCAGGGTGATAACTTAACGACCAAAAAGCATGCAATATTTTTTTTTCTTTCGTGAAACATCATCTACTCAACGTCATCTTAGAATGAGAAGATAATGATAATGAATAAACACAAGCAAAGAAGACTTTATAACCAATAAAACTTTGAATTTCATTTAAAGTCGGGTAAATCATAAATGATGATGTTTATTTCACGAAAGAAGAAAAATATAAGGGACTAGCCCGTTGTTACAAACAATGAACTAGTCTTTATATATATATGTGTGTGTGTGCGCGCGCGCGTGTGTTCTTCTCTTGAGTATTGATGAATAATCTTTATATAGAGCCTCTCAATAAAGCCGTTGCAAAAATGTAGACTTTACCAACAAGGATTTCTAGGTTTTCTTACATCAAATACGGGTTTCTATAATTTTTGATTAATATTGACCATAAATCATGTTTTTATGTTAATTTGAATATTCAAATTCAAATCAATTTGTAAATCGTTTTTACAAATTCTTAGACCTGAAATGTAAGTCTAAATCATAGGAATGATATAGAACAATAATCCAATAATATAGCACCTAACTTAATTAATTATTCTCTTAAATTTAAGGTTTTAATTGCAATTTTCTAACTATAATAAAGGTGAAATTATGTCTTCTAGAATAACCAAATATGTTATGATATTTAAATTTTTAAAATTGAATTTTAATCCATCTAAAACATGGATAAAAACGTGTGAGATAGATTTTAGAAAGCTAAGAATATTAGATCCATGTAGGAAATGTTCAAACATATTTTAATACCTTTACTCGAGGCGATTTTCAAAATAATTTAACCTAGAATAATATTTATATTGCTTAATAATTTATTTATTTCACGTAATCAATTACACACATTAAAATAAAAAAAAACAATTTTCATGTTCAGTTATATAATTTGGACCAATAATAAAATAATTTTTTATTTGTATCTAATAATAAAATAATTTAATCACTTAGTTTATTGATTAATATAAAATGTGTTTTGAGTTCTCATCATTTAAAGGAGTTTAAAGTCTTTATAACCATTAGTGGCACACCTAGTTTCATAATATTCCAGTTGCAACTGACTGGTTAAGTCACACCCATTGAATCTATCCTTCAAATCTTAATCAACATCTCTATTCGTGTTAAAAATTTAGCAAAGGTACTTAAATATTAAAATACTTGCTTTGTAGAAGCTCCCTCATTTGTAATTTTATAACAACTCTGCTATGATCCTCCTAGTCAATTTCATATCATATAGTATTATGTTTTATTTCGACATTTAGCCGTTTTGATTTATATGTCGAATTCCACATCTTTAGCTTAGCATTGGCTACATTTTTAATATCGTCTACTGATACAATGTCATCAACAAATAATGTGCAACTTAGAATTTCTCCCTAGATTGATAAGTTATCTCATCTTGGATGGGTGAAAATAGGAATATGTTGAGCCTTGATGTACACAAATCAAGATCGGAAATATTATGTCGCTTTTCAAATGTTCAAGCATTAATTTGTACTTTTTTATGCACATGTTCGGCTATGATATTCTTTCATAACATACCTTTCTTTTTCATAGCCCACCAAAGTATATCCCTTGTTAGGATTTTTTTTATGACTTCTATTGATGAATAAAAATCATGGTCATTTTTTTCTTTACCATGTTAATTTTTCCTATGAGGCAATAACAGTTTTAGTACCCACACCAAAAGCAAAAAAATTGAAAAGTTTATTTAAAAATAAACTCAGATATATACATCTGTAATATGTCTATAGTATCTATATATGCGTAACGCATTGGCAATTCATCAATTTTTGTAAGCTTGAGGTCAGGAGTTTGAAACCCTTTACAACTTATTTTGTTTTTCTCCCTCTTTCACAGATCGAGTATTGTATGTAGCGATGCCAAACTCACCATTGCTATTCTTCAAATTTTCTTTTTCTTATACTTCGATATGGTTTACTTTTTTTCCTCATTTTGATTATGTTTTTTAAATTTGTGATTTAAAATATTAATTAACCTAAAATTTGCCATGTTTAGACTTTAGTACTTAAATTGTAGGATTATAATTTATTTATAAGATCATGGCTAATTTAATATTTATATTTATTAATGTTGAATATAATTGGATTCAAGTAATATAAATTTGTCATTTAGGTTACTCTAATTATTTCATTAATGTGAAATATGAAAATTTGAACTTTTGAATACTTCACATTAATCGATAGTTTTCGAACCCATTAAAAAAAATTTGAAACTACCACTGTTGTGAAGCAATGCTTCTTAGTTTCATGGTGTGGAGCTATTGTGCCTCGTAAGTTTAATGACCTACTAGTTAGAATAGTTGTGCATCCCTTATATTTTTGTTGATAGCTACTATAGTGCTCATCCGTCAATGTTTTGGCACCTTGTTTATTTTTCCTATTCATCCCATTAACTCTAAAACTTTTCAAGCCTCGATATGAATACTCTCATGACACACTTCTTTCTTTTTTAATTTCTCCAAATCTTCTTTCGCTCCTACTTTATTTGACTCATAAATTGCGTATACTCTTTCACGGGTTATCTCATGATTTCTCATGTTGCCCACTTAAACATTCATTGATTAACCCAAAAAAATGCACTTTCCATCTATCCTTGATCTCTTCATCTAGGACAAGGTATTGTGTTTATCTTTGACATACTTCATTAACGATGTTTCTTCGTTAAGCTACCTTGTAAAGATCTTTCTCCTCTTCTCTCGACTTCTACTAGTTCATACCTATTTCACACTATAAACTTTGTCTCACGTACTGCTTGTTTGTCGAATTTTTGGATTCCTTTTGTTTTATAATGTTATTTTACTCCTATGATTTTCGTGAAGTTAAATGATAGTGTTGCCACCTTTTACTTTCTCAATCTACAACATTATGTATGAACATATCACTTTAGTTATAAGAGAGACAGGCGCCCGAACACATTAAGGGTCCCTCAAGCCTAGGCTTAGCCAAGCAAATGTGCTTGCCTTTGGGTTGTGAGATGCCTCAAAACCCATAAAAGATTTAAAACTTTGAAAAAAAAAAACTTATAAAAGAGAAGGGGAAACATATGTAGGCCTTTGGCTAGGACCAAAAGGTGTTTGCTCGCCTTAAGTAATTGTCTGACTTTGTACTATCAAGATGCGTAATCAATAGCCGGACCAAGGTGCTAGGCGTGCCTAGGTATGCTTTTAAAACTATGTATACCACCATTTGTATGAGTAATAGAATTTTTCATCATTGTTCAAGCTGAAAACGACATCGTCTTTGCTTGTGCAATCATATTTAACAACTATATTAGCAAAATATCTTATTGGTGTCTTTTTTAAGTTCCACCACTTTATTCGTTGTTCTTGAATTCTGCTTTGCACAATTGCATATGCACATTAAGGACTAGAATTTGTGCTAAATGTCTGCGCAAATATTCAATATAACTTAACAATTTAAGCGACTTCCCTTATCATCTCATAGTATATAAGTAATTGATTTGTGTAGCATTAGCTTCAATTTTCAAAGTCACCAAATAGTCTTCACGCTTCTATACGACATGTTAAATACAAGCAAATCAGAATCGTGTGCAATATTTAAACTATTTCTCCTCATTTCTTGTTACTTATCCAAAAACATGGGAGATGAAGCATAAAGTCCTTGTCATTTAACTTCACATTTAGGCAATGTGGTGTGTCATATCTTGGCAGTGACCTTGAACCACGACATACTTGTCGTTAATGAAGTGCAGTACTTCATCGAATAGAGAATGTCCAATATTGATTCGAGTTCGGTTCATGTCTAAGATGTGGCAATTCTTTTGCCGGTTACCGCAACTCTCCTCCATTATGATCACTCAAATGCATAAGTGATGCAGAGGATAAATAAGTGTTTTGGACTGGTTCGTATGGAACGTTGATATGTAGTTATGTATTATGTTCAGTCATACCTTTTTGTTATTTATTATTAAGATCTGTTGTGTTTTTATTGGAATCTTGTTCCAAGCAACTATCCTCACTCCACTTGTTAGAAGCAATAAAACCAAGAGAAAAAAGGACAAAGTAGCATAGTTACATTCATTGTAAGAAAAAAAAATTCTTGGTGTTTATATTTACCTGAATAATATAGGACATTCTATACGTCTGTCGCTGAAATCCTTATTTTTCGAAAAATATCTCCTAATTGAATGGAATTTTTAAGATGAGTATCACTTGTAGTGATCCAATTTAGTGGATACCCTTGTAAGTTGGTTACTAATCACCTCTATACATGTGGCTTGATTAAGCGATCTCATTAAATGAGAAGTTTTTAACATTCTCAAAACTTTTGAGTTTTTTGTAGTCTTATACTCTTATGTATGGTTTCAAACCAAAGCTTTCGAAGTATTTTCAAAAAAAAAAAAAAAAAACCAAAGCTTTCGAAGACTTCTGATAAGAGGAAGTGACATTGGTGAACTTCATATTGGAAAATAAATTTCTTCTAAGAAATGTATGTGCAAAATTTACTAGCCACCATCTCTTACACAATGCTATGTGGTCATTCAAGAACCAAAATCAGACTATGACCCTTTTGATTAAGGTGATGAGACTTAATTTGATTAAGGTCCCCAAGAAAAATGTCTTTAGGGGGGACAAGTATTCAAGGTTGAGACTTTAGCCCAAAAATCTCATCTCAAGTCTCAATTCCCATTACCATTTGCCTAACACCCCCTTAAGGTTAAGATTTGTCCCTAAAGTCTCAATTCTAAGTCTAGCATAATAAACATAGGATATACTTTTGTTTAGCCCCAAAGTCTCCACTAAAAGTCTCACAATTCCCATTTAAACAACGCCATATTTCTTCTCGGTCTGAAATGCCTTGTGCACTAATATTGTGGTTCATGACAGTTTTATTATTACTTGCATGCTGCAATGTGAGTGTGAAACGTTCTATTTTATGACTGATTTATCTTCATTGAATTATGCGTAAAAATTTCAAGGTTTTAGATGAAATTCATCGCCAGCCAGAGTCGCTCTCACTGTCTATGCTGTCAGTCCCTGCGCCCGAGTCAGTTGTGGATGAACTTCCAATTAAAATATATGAAAAACTAAGCATGCCCGATCATGAAGATGACGCTGATCAGTAAGTTGTAACCTCTTTCATATGGTTGTTGACACTTGACATCATTTTCTTGTTTATTACTCGACGAAAGTGATACTCAATGTGCTTTATCTTGACCTTTCATATTGTCAGGTGCTATATTTGTTTAGTAGAGTATGAGAAAGGGGATAAAATACGGGTTCTTCCCTGCCATCATGCATATCACATGTCTTGTGTTGATAAATGGCTGAAAGAGATCCACGGGTATTATTTCTTTGAAAAAATTTCAACTCAATTGTTTATCTTTTTTTTTCTTATCTATTTCCTTGAATATTTGACCATAGGGAAAAATATCAGTCACATCGACCCCACAAAAAGGTTTTTGAGGTTACCGCGGCTGTCCAATATTTTTCTTTGCATTTGAGTTTCTAACTAATAAAATTTACCTGATTTTGTAGGGTGTGTCCACTATGTCGTGGAGACGTACGAGAAGGGGCAAGAGAGGTTGCTGCATCCAGCTCAGATGCAAATCTCGCATAATTCATGTATATAGAAGCTGTTTAGTTAAAGGTGTTTTCCAAAAATATCGTTTATACTGAATTTTGGATGATACCTAAAACCAAATGTTATCCTGACTGTATACCGTCACCAAATGTCTTCACACTTGTGTTGACATAATCATGTAAATATAAGCAGATTTGCAAGTACAGTTGCGTAATTCTCAGCACACAACCTTCTGTCTTCAATAATATTGGTTCCAATACAAGCTTATAAACATTTTCATGCATTTACCGTTGTTACATTTTAAGCACAATATTGGTTTCGAAATGGAAGGGTATATTCTACAGCATAAACAGCCAAGAAAGCTGACATTTGAATACTTATCCCTTAGTAGTCCGATAGTCCCTTGTAGAAAATAGGGGTGACAGACGGGTAAAATTATATAGGCTATGCACCGTATCCGCTTCAGTTGAGCGGGTATGAGTATGAATTTGATATGTAGTAAGTGGATATGAATATGAAAAGTCATGCCCGCCATGGGTAGTGATAAGTGGTTGCCATGAACTCTTACCCATCTATCCAACCACATCCCACCCGCCCAACACAATACCCACTCGTTCTGCCCCTTAGCTGTCCACCTTGTATGTACAATTTACCACTTTATCAATGTGTATTTTTTTTATTGAAAGATACCGACAAGAATAAGGATAATAATTTTATTTATTACATTAATGAATGTGAGGGCGGGTATAACATGGATGGGTATACTCAGTTGGCCATAATGAGTGGTGAGGTTTGGATAATGTTGATAATGGTGACTTTAATCGAGTCTTGCCATGGCTATTGATGAGTAGGATCACGGTTGACCGTGCAAGGTGACTTTTTTCCAGGATGAAAAGCCGACAAAGCACAATATAATTGAGTCGGCTAGAGGTCTGTTCTAGAAGATTTGCAGCTCGTGACTCACGACCACCCTTCTTTTTCAAGTTTTGGTTTCCTAAATGTGGAACCAAATCGGCTTACCTTGCGGGATGTGTGGAAGGTGGTTTTCTTCACGTTTTAAGCCGATTAATTTGTTTTTTTTTTTGAAGCTTTTTGGGACGTAGCTATCACATTAAGAGAAAAAGTGAGCTATTAAGGAAAATTTTGATTCATCTTCGTAATTCTTTGCGCTTTATAGTGAAGTTGATCTAGGTCTTGGTAGATGTAGCTATCACATTGATCGTGAAACCCCACGTTAATTTTCTGGTGTCATTTCTTTTTTTTTTTTTTGAGTTAAAACCTGTAGGTTATATTAGATCAAGCTCGATCAAGGCCTTAAAGCCATCGGTGAAAGGTTCCATACAAATCTTTTCAAGAGCAACCCCCGTATCCCATCTAGCTACATAGTGGGCGACGGTATTACCGCTCCTACGGACAAAATTACATGAAAAGCTAACATAATAAGAACATAGTACATGAGCATAGTCATACAAGGCATAACTTGGAGATAAACCAGCCTCCTTCTTCATGATGGCATTGATGACAGTCAAGGAGTCACCTTCTAACACAATGTTCTCATATTCGAATTCATCTTTCTGACAGCAGCTACCAAAGGGACGCCTTCATGATCACGAAAAACAACTCCTAACCCCCTGCAGCAGTCTCCTCCCATAAATGCATCAAAGTTGGCTTTTATGAAGCCAATCACTGGAGGGCGCCAACCTCTTGGAGCAGCAGGTCGAGGAGCAGAGACAGCAACGAGGGAGTTGTAGGCATTGTAATCTTGGAGCCATTTTGCAAAAAGACGTGGACAGCTGCACAATATCACAAGATTTATTTTCCATCACAGCACAATTTCTACCATACCAGCACGCCCACAAAGAAGAACATATAACCGCCAGTGTGTCTAAATTCACCTTCTCCAGCAGCCACGCAAAACATTCCTTAAAAGAAGATCGAGGGGTAGCAGCAATGATATTGGAATTCGGATGTGACAGCCACATCGTATTTGACAGGGGGCAATCCATGAGAGCATGGCAAATGGATTCGTTCATTCGAGTAACATCTCTGGCACACCCGCAGTTTGAGCCATATGTCTTTTGAAACGGACCTCATTAACTGGAAGTGAATTCCTACACGCCCGCCACAAGAAGTGTTTCAATTTAGGGGGGCCTTTCAAGTTCCACACACAATCCCATATCTTCTTGTCCCGCCCATTTGCATTAAGATTCATCTCAGAATTATTATGTCCAACCATCCCTAGCCAATATCCCGAACGGACCGAATACAACCCATTCTTGTTATATCCCCAAAACTGTGTATCTGTGCCACTAGTTTCGCGCAAGAGGGATGGCTAAAACAGCCTTTGCTGAAGCTGGCTCAAAGGTTTCATACACCAAGTCAAGCTTCCACATTCTCTCATCACGATGATCAACACCCCTACGTTGCACCCTTCCACCTCCTCATTTTTTGCCACAGGAGCCGAATAATTTTCCATCCAAAACAACCCATTTTCTGAGCGAAACAATCAACAGACCAGCCATCACTAATCCTCCACCCCAGACCTTCTAACAAAAGAGCCTTGGCCCCCCACATGCTTCTCCACGTAAAGCTTGGATTATAGCCCCTCCTCGCCTCAAGAACACTATCATTTTTAAAGTACCTAGCCTTCAACACAGAGCAAAGAAGTGGGTTAGCACTCGTATGAATTCTCCAGATTTGTTTTGCTAGAAGAGCTTGATTAAAACACTTTAAATCTCGGAACCCCATTCCTCCCTGTCGTTTCGGCTGACAAAGATTTTTTCCAACTATGCCTATGTACTTTCCTACTGTCTCCTGTGGATCCCCACCAAAACTGGGCCATCATAGATGGACCTCATCTAACAACCCTTCAGGATGTGAAAAATGCTCATCATGTAGGTCGGTATGGCCTGCACCACAGCTTTCAGAATCACTTCCTTCCCTGCTCTCGATAACAGACGTTCCTTCCATCCCGGTATCTTCTTCCAAATTCGCTCCTTCAAGCATGAGAAAATGGCTTTTTTAGATTTCCCAATAATCGTGGGTAAGCCAAGGTATTTCGCATGACGTTCCACTCCTTCACATTTAAAGAACCGGTGGATCTGTTGCCAGCAACATCTGAGGGCACCCCTTTGCTAAAGAAGATATCTGTTTAATCAAAATTGACACGCTGACCAGATGCTCCCTCGTATAAGCTAATGACCTTAGCTACCTCGAGCATTCTCTAAACAGATGCTTTAGCAAAGAGAATGCTGTCATCAGCGAAGAAGAGATGAGAAATAGGCGGGGCCCCTCTGGCATATAGTAATCCTATGAATAAGTCTCTTTGATAGCCGTTAGTGATCAAAGTGGGAGAAAGCTTCCGCACATAATATGAAACAAGTACGGAGAGATCGGATCCCCTTGTCTGAGACCTCTCGACGGAGAGTAAACATTCCCCAGGACTTTGCCATTGATTCTGAAGGAAAAAGATACACTTGAGATACATTGCCCGCACCCTTCGAACCCAGCTGTCACAAGAACCCCATTTTCAGCATCACGCGTTCCAAGAAGCTCCATTCAATTCTATCATACGCTTTGCTCATGTCGAGTTTTAGAGCAAAGGTATTTTGTCTCCCATTTCCCCTTCTTTTCATTGCGTGAAAAAGCCTCAAAAGCGATCAAGGCATTATCTGTTATCAATCTCCCTGGAACAATGCGCTTTGTTAACATATACAATGTCACACAAATACAATTTCAACCTATTTTCCATCATTTTAAGATATGATCTTATAAATTACATTACTAACAGCTAATAGGACGAAATTCAGACAAAGATTTCGGGTCGTTACATTTAGGGATAAGCGAAATGCAAGTTTTATTGATTGGTTTAAGATCAAAATTTCCCCTCCACCATTTCAGCACAAGACCCACCACATCATGTCCCACTACATCCCAAAATTTTTGGTAAAAAAGAGCATGGAAACCATCCATACCTGGGGCCTTGGTAGGATGCATTTGGAACACTGCAGTTCGGATTTCAACCTCAGTTGGTTCAGCTTCAAGCGCATAGTTCATATCCTGTGTGACCATCTCTCTCAGTCCATCCAGAGCTTCCATGTAACCCGAAGGATAGCTGGTTGCAAAAAGATTATTATAGATGCTGTGATCAACCTCTCACTACTGGTTTTCCAGTTTCCATTCTCATCATTCAAGCCCTTAATCAAGTTTTTCTGGTGTCATTTCTTATTGTTTGCATTGTATTTCATTATTGCTTCTTTATTATCTTGACCTTTGTTTTCACTGTCGCACCACAAAATAAATATCTAGATAGGGTAGGCGTTGGTATGTAAAATTTAGTCGCCATGGGTAATTTGTAGGCAAATTTTAGAACATTTGGTTGCACTCTCTTGTATGGGTATGAGTAGCCGCCGTCATTCCCTCCTCAGACCATAGTTTTATATGAGCGGAATACACTGGATAGGATGATGATGATGATGGCTATGCAAATTTAGGTGGGTATGGGTATAAAATGGGCATACCTCATTCACCCACCCATTTTTCCATCCCTAAAAGGAAATGCTCGCGACTTGGCTAAATTGAACTG
>JAAKBH010001202.1:0-38169 GCA_019776075.1 Amaranthus palmeri
TATATATATATATATATATATATATATATATATAATATATTATATATATATATAAATATAAATATATATATATATATATATATATATAATATATATATATATATTATATATATATATATATATATATATATATATATTATATATATATATATATATATATATATATATATATATATATATATATATAATATATATAGATTTAGGATCAAATGAGAAGGGGTCTTAAAATGAGAAGGGTAATGAAGCAATTTCAGCCATTTAGATGAAAGATCAATGATCAGGATGAGTTTACCTCCTTGCAACGCGGTTCATGATTCTTTTACCCGGTTTTTTTTGCATTTTATGTTATGATTTTAAGGTTACTATGTTTTTAGAAAAAGATACTATGTTATGAATAAGGGTTACTATGACTATGTATAGTTACTGTGTTCTCTCAATCTTCACAGAAAATCGTAACTTTTACAAATATACATAGTAACCTTTAATCATAACATAGTATCATTTTCTAAAAACATAGTAACCTTAAATCATAACATAAAATGGAGAAAAAATGACGAGAAAGATGATTTTCACCCGTTAGATCTTCATAAGATCAATGGCTATAAATCCTTCTCATCCTTCTCATTTTGAGACCCCTTCTCAATGGATCCCTCCCCTATATATATATATATATATATATATATATATATATATATATATATATATATATATATATATATATATATATATATATATATATATATATATATATATATATATATATATATATATATATATATATATATATATATATATATATATATATATATATATATATATATATATATATATATATATATATATATATATATATATATATATATATATATATATATATATATATATATATATATATATATATATATATATATATAAGTGGTCGCCGTTTGCAATGAACTGATTTCGACGCTGTTTCTCGACGCTATTTCAATAGTTATTTGTAGTGATAATACACCCTTTTGTTAATTTCCCTGCAAAAATATCAACTATTAATTAACCATGAATAATACCAACTTAAAGAGGTTTGTTTTCTAAAAAATCCCTAATATGTTAAAAATCAAAAGATAGAAGATTATAAAACATAAAAAATTGGTAAATTAGCTAATAAATTAAAGTTGGTACTATTCTAGGAAAATAACCCCTAAGTTGCTAGTATTCATTATTACTCAACAGTTGATATTATTGTAGAAAAATTAACAAAATGTTGTATTATTCATGATAATTTTTCAATTTGATTTAACGTTGAAAACTCAAATAGTTTTTCAAAATCAAAAATTACAATTAGTATGAGAGAGAGCTTGAATTAGTCACATTAATTTATAGTTTCAAAGGAAACAAATATTGCGGTAAAAGTCAAATTCAAAGTCGAAATTCTTCAAAGTCGGAGTCGGGAGTCAAAGTTTTGGATTTTTAATAAGGTTTAACTTCGGTTCGTCTCTATCTTGGACTCAGATCGTAAAGTCGAAGTCGGAGTTGGATAACTTTTTTCTCACACTCCGATTAGATTATTTTCCTCAGATTGATTCAAACTAGAATCAAATTTGTATTGAATAACCATCCTTAAACATTACAAATAAGATATGAGATGGACTCTTAAGATTTGTCTATATAATGGGAACTCAAAAAAAAAAAGATTTATCTATATAAAAGATTGATTGTCAAGTAGAGCTGTTCATGGGCGGGCTACCCGCTAGGCCCGCCCAATCCGGCTTGAAAAACAGGCGGGCATGGACTACGTTTTTCAAAAAAATTTAAAATGACGAGACTCATTTCCAGTGTTATTCTAATTTTCTTATGATGTTTAACACTTTAAATGATTAATTTCCAATGTAATACCTGCCCGTCAAGATAAACGGGCGGGTAGCGACACCAAAAAATTACCCGCGGGTATACCCGTCCGCCCGCTTAGTTTAATATATTATTTATTAAATGATTAATTTTATTAAATATTAAACTATACTACTACATGACCCATACTCAACTTTAGTTTATTACTTTTCTACTAGCCTTAAGGTTTGCTTCTTTTAGACTTTAATATTTTTAACCCTCAAAGCACTCAAGCAATCGACTATCAAAGTTCGAACAAGTAGCCGACTCCACCGTCTATATTTAATATTCATGTAATTTGACTATTTTGAAACTTTATATACTACCTCCGTTAAATGTTATCTGCAACTTTTGCCATTTTTGTCCGCTCAAGGTTATCTGCAACTCACTTTTTTCTTTCCTTTTTAAGTAAAAAGTAATCAATCTAATTATCTATCCCATCATTTTCTCTCTCGTTTAATTACCTATCCATCATTTTCTCTCTCCTTCTTTCCCTTAATTACCTATCCCTACTTCTTCTCTCCTCCTTTCCCTTAAGGGAAATTCCACATGGTAGCATCAAGTTTTAATGAAATGCCAATGGTAGCACTTTTTTAAGAAAGTTCTACATGGTAGCATCCAGTTTATGTACTATCTAATTGCCATAGCATTTTCCGTTAAGTTCTTGTTAAATTCCGTTAAATTCATTATTTTGTAAGTTTTTTTCCACATGGTAGCATCCAGTTTTTGTTAATTTACCATTTTAATTTTTAATTCACCATTTTAATGTTTAATTCACCGTTTAATTCATTAACGCTCATAAATGTTTAATAATTTTATTGATAAAATTATAAATGTTGAATAAATATACGGAAAAATAATTTTAACATTTAAATTATCATTTTAACGTTAAATTCATCGTTTGAACACAAGTACTCTTTCGAATAAGTACTTGTTTCGATCGAATTTTCAAAAGAGTTATCCCATAAGGATAGTAGCCACGTCCATTATTTCAAAAAAAAAATAATCGTTATAATGGGTAAAATTACGTCAATTATCATTTTCGGTATACATATCAGAAAATAGGCGTATAAGTACTTGTTTCGACCAGATTTTCGAAAGAGTTACCCCATAAGAGTATTTGCAACGTCCGTTTTTTTGAAAAAAAATCGTTATGACAGGTAAAAATGACGTCAAATATCTTTTTCGGTTTACGTATCCAAAAATAGGTGAATAAGTACTTGTTTCGACCCGATTAGATAGTTTCTTATAATTTTTCATTAAAATTATTAAACATTTATGAGCGTTAATGAATTAACGGTGAATTAAACATTAAAATGGTGAATTAAAAGCTAAAATGGTAAATTAACAAAAACTGGATGCTATCATGTGGAAAAAACTTACAAAATGATGAATTTAACGGAATTTGACAAGAATTTAACGGAAAATGCTACGGCAATTAGATAGTGCATAAACTAGATGCTACCATGTGGAATTTTCTTAACAAAGTGCTACCACTGGCATTTCATCAAAACTTGATGCTACCATGTGGAATTTCCCTTTCCTTAATTACCTATCCCTACTTCCTTTAATTAAGACCTACCAAAAAATGCATTGGCAATCGCAAAGTGTACTGCGCGGTTGCACATAACATTTAACGGAGGTAGTATATTTTTTTGTTCTTATAAAAACTTAACTTTATAATATGATGGATTATTCCCCAACAACAGCCACCAACTTTACTCATTTTCAATTAAACAGCCGCAAACTTCGTTTATCCCCAACAACAGCCACCAACTTAGGAAACACGACATCGAAACAGCCACTTTACCGGATGACCCGCTAATTGACCGTTGACCATGCTTAATGACCTTTGACTTTCCTTTAAAATCACTAATTAAACCTAAATATCCAATTATCCCTAATTAAACCCTTCTTCTCCAACCTTTCTCTAACCCACCTCAATCACCTCCATTTCTTCCCTTCACCACCACCTCCACCACCACCACCATTAAAACCCCTCGAAAATCCTCTTTCTTCCACAATCCAGCTCGAACATAACCTCTAGAGGTTATGGCGGCCGACCTTGCTTCCTCCCCTCTACCTTTGCTTCCCCTACGTCTCCCTCCTTAAATCTCAGTTCTTTAATTTGATTCAACATGTATCTAAAAGATGGGTATTCTCTATTGTTGAAGGTTCAAAAACCCTTAATTCCTTTTCTTCTTAACAAAAGAAATTCAATCCCTAATCTTAAACCTTACCTTGAAACCAATAAAAACAATCTCAAAGAACATCAAGTAGTAAAGAACTTGATAAATGAACCTGATATTAGCTTAGCCTTGAGTTATTTCAATTATATTTCCAATTCAAACATTTTCAGACATACCCCACTTACTTACAGAATTATGGCTCAAAAACTAGGGAAATTTGGGGACTTAAATGGTGTTCAATATTTGATGCAACAAATGAAATTAGAAGGTGTTAGTTGTTTTGAGGATATGTTTGTTGATTTAATTAGTTATTATAGGAATGTGGGTTTAGCTGAACAGGCTTTGAAAATGTTCTATAGGATTCGGGATTTCAATTGCAAGCCAACAATTAAGATTTATAATTGTTTGTTAGATGCTTTGTTGGTTGAGAATAGATTTAAGATGATAAATCCCCTTTATAGTAACATGAAAAAAGATGGTGGTGAAGGGGAGAAATGGAGGAGGTGGTGGTGGTGGTGGTGGTGGTGGTGGTGAAGGGGATAAATGGAGGTGATTGAGGTGGGTTAGAGAAAGGTTGGGAAAGAAGGGTTTAATTAGGGATAATTAAGTAATTAAGTTTAATTAGTGAAATTAAGGGAAAGTCAAAGGTCATTAAGCATGGTCAACGGTCAATTAGCAGGTCATCCGGTAAATTTGCTGTTTCGATGTCGTGTTTCCTAAGTTGGTGGCTGTTGTTGGGGATAAACGAAGTTTGCGGCTGTTTAATTGAAAATGAGTAAAGTTAGTGGCTGTTGTTGGGGAATGATCCTAATATGATATATGTTTTAAATTTTTATAAAAAAATACCCGCCTACCCGTGGGTCCCGCCCGCTTTAAAAATGGGCGGGTAGCGACAAAAAAATATGCCCGCGAATCCGGGCGGGCTTTTAAATATTTAAACCCGCGTGTAGAATTTTTAGGAGTTACCCGATCCGCTACCCGCCCAAGCCCCCCATGAACAGTACTATTGTCAAGAGAGCACCACCTAAATAAAAACCAACATAAGAGGCTTTCCGTTATTTCTTGAGTCCCTCTCTCTCTCTTTTTTTCTTTTTTCTTTTTTTTTTTTTTTTTTTTTTTTTCCATTGTTAATCCTGTCATCTTGTTCTAAAAACAAGCCAATTTCACCGGTAAACCACAATCGACAATCAACACTCAACTACCGCCGGCAAGCTCTACCGTGAATCCGAGAACCGCTGCCGCCTCCGCTGTCAGCCATTAAGGCCACCACCACACAACCCCTTCTGCCCTACATACCCACACCTTCTTCATTCATCTTCATTTTTTCAACATCATATTGTCTTCCATTTTGAACTTGGTACTCCTAATTTCTTTGTCTTTTTAATTTTGTTTTTGTTTTGATCCTGCATTTCATTTCAACAATTTCATTTCCAATGTTATTCTAATTTTCTTATGATGTTTAACACTTTAAAAGAAATAGAAAAAAAGTAAAAATTAATCGCATTCCTGTTGTTTTAGAATTCAAAACTAAACCCGAAAACCTAGTTTACCCACCCCACCCACGACCGGACGGCGGAAGACTCCTACCACGTCACCACCTACCCCTCGCCGGCATCTATCTCCGGTTGCCACCTTCACTGGCAGTTCGCATTGAGCCTTGAGTCTTGGACGTTGTCCGTTGTTCACAATTTGCAAAGCGCGAGGCCTTTAGGCCACCGCTGCTGCTGCTGCTGCTGCTTCCTGCACCTGCGGTCGTGAAATCAGGCCACGGGACCTACTGACGGCCTCAGTGACACCACAAGACCAACGCACCTTCAATTCAATTTCAGGTATTATTTTGATTTTTAAAATACCCAAAAGTTAGGTTTTTTATTTTTATTTTATTTTTTTTAATTTCTAATTTCATTTCGTCTTCTTTATATGTTATTTTTTAATTCTATTTGTTAAATAGCACGATTGATTAATCTAAACGGCAGTGTTCAGCCAATTTCTGTGTATTTCCTAAAATCAGTTTTTTTTTGCCATTACAAAATCAGGTTGTTACTTTTTACATTATTCATTGCCTAATTGTTTGTCTTATTTCTCTTTGGGTGTTTAATCAACCCAGAATTTAGATATTTTTCTGTAATTAATCAGAGTTTTCTGTCATTTTAACCAGAAATTAGTTTACATCATTTAGTCTTTCGTTTAGTTACTTAATTTTAGGCCCCAAATGTGCAAAAATAAAATAATATTAAATATATTGGGCCTCAAATCTTATTGTGTAGCTTTGGTCGGCATTTGTTGCTCTATGAAATGATTGAAACATAGGAAGGACTTGTTTCCCAGACTTTTTTTCAAATTCGAATAAGTTATAAAGATCAGTTTAGTTGTTTATTTGTAAGGAGCTTTTTACATCACTTTTGCTCAACATTTTTACCACTCAAGAAGTCCTAATAACTTCACTTCATTTTAGTTTTAGACCTTGTTTGGTAGTTGCCATTTTAGACTTTGTATTTCATTTTGTTCTATAATAAGCTTTTGAATTTTTTTAATAATCTTTTGGGTTAGCCACCATTTGAGGTGAAGATGAGATTAATTGACTGCTTTTATATTTGTTTGGTCTTAGCTTGTAATTATTGTGCTTGTACATGTCAATGAAATGAAAGAACTTTGGTTCATTTTACAAATAAAATTCTGCCAAAATTTCCCCAAAAATTTCATCCATATGTTGGTGCCCCTAAGGAATTTGAACCCTTGACCCGCCCCTATATAAGCCTTGAATTAGTAGACTTCCCAATTTTTTGCGGGATATCATAGTTGAGCTGCTCTTTGTTGTTCACTTCCATCAAAGTTCTTTTAACATTTTGGAGTTACACCTCACCAAAATTTAAATTTATTTGAGCTTCATTTAAAGTATGACTAGATAGGAATTGTTATTAATTGTTGTACTTTTGAAATGAATAATTGTTGGAAGTTGACAATGTTGGCTTGGAATCGTGCATTTGTTGGTTTGAGATTTAGTTAGCTTTATTCTAATTTGGGTTTTGATTGAAAGGATTTTGCGAAAAGAGGGACTGTCGTTTAATTTACTTGCTTATATAAAAATTGTGGAATGTCAAAGTATATTGTTAAATGTCGACTGAGTTCTAAATGTAAATTAAGTTGTTAAGTGTTGTTTGCTTGGCAATTTTAGGAATGGAAAAATTGTGAAATCCTCTTGTTATTGATGGCCAATTAAGGATTGATATGTAATTTGGGTATATTCTAAGAAATAGTATCGAAAGAGTTATCTTAAATTGGTATTAATATTATAAGTTGGATATTAATTGGAAATGGGCAATCGTTTGAAAATTTGAACTTGAGTTGTATAAAGTAAGTTAATATTGATCGTTTGATAATGGATTTGGGCTCACATGGCTTGCACCGAATAAAGTGGTGTTGGATTGTTGTATTAGAATTGGAATCGAAAATACAATTATGGTTAGGAATTAGAGTATGAATAATTTAATAAAATTGGTTGATTCAAAGGCGTTATATGAGTTGATTACGAGCTATTTGTTAATTTGGGATTATGAGTTGATTTTATTTAGATTTATTGGTTGGTATTAAAATGAAGGTAAGCTGATGAAATGATTATAAATTACAAGTGGCTAGATGAAATAAAGGTTATGGGTGCATTATTCGTAAATATCATTTTGTTTACGAGGATTTATATAACATTGTTAATCGAATGTTAAATATGAAAGTTTAAAAAATATTGAATCAAAAACTAAGAAATGGTGACGAAACCAATAAAAGAGAGTTCTTTGCACGAAGGTGTTGAAGGTATTGATGTCCTCAGCATACTTCATAGGGTTTGATAATCAAGAAATTGATTAACCAAGTCCATGTGAATATTTTCGATGATCTAGGACACCACCATGAAGTCTTGTTGGATCCATGTTTCAGTGGATGTTGGGCGTAGATTGATTTAGGCGACCGATAGTTTTCGGCTATTTGTACAAAGTAGTTAATGATTTCGGTGGTAATGGGTGATAGCCTATTGAAATGTTGAAATAGTTGCAACATCTGCTCCACCGAAATCACTCATTGGGTGTTTAAGTGCTGGTATATGATGTTAGCCAATAGTAATTTTTCCGGTCTCGGAACTCACGTTGGCTATGATAACAAGAAAGCAATGAAAATAGAGTTATAGGATTTGAGTTCTATATTTACTGGGTTTTTTAATAGGCAATACATTATATTTATGCCTTATTATCATTCCATTTCCGCAATGTCAAATGGCGCATGCCTAGGATGGGGTTTAAGAGAGTCGGATATACGCAACCATACTCTTGTAATAACAAAGAGGTTGTTTTTCAGTTGACCTATGATTCTATATTTATACATCAATATATGGTTATCTTAAGGAATAACAAACTCCTATAATTTGTCGAGATATCAAGGGCATAGTGTAAAAACAAGGCCGCATCACATCGCGTCGGCCGCGTTATAAACGTTTTTAAAAACAACGAACCGATATTTTCCGCGTCGTAAAGGTGTAAAAAAACCGCGTTTTGGACCGTATCAAGGGATATCTTTTGGTTTTAGCCGATATTTAGGCGATAACGATAAATGCATCACTCCCATTAACGCAGTCACGATATTTTATTCTATGATCAAGGGAGAAAACATATTTACAATATTGTAGAAATATTACCATTTTCTACTAAGAGCATGCTTTTTTTTTCTTTTTTTTTTTTTTTGCATCATGATTAGTATGTAATATGATTAATTCTTGATTAATTAATCAGAATTATATCTACTATGTGAATTTGCAGATCATGTTGAACCTTACTTCTTCACAAGTGTGTGTTAATGTTGTGAGTATAAAAAGCAATTTGAAACCGCTCGTTCCAATGACATGCAACAAGTTTTCATTTCCTACCAACTGGAAACTAACTGTTCCAATGACATGCAACATGGTTTCATTTCCTACCAATATCTTAGCAACTACCAAAATATTAGCAACATCTAGACCTGAAACATTCATGTGGGCAAATTCAATAGAAGAAAATGGTGTAGGAACTGAACTATCATTAACCCCAAATTTCATCCTTCCAAAAGAGAAAAGGCCAAATTTACCTGAAACATCTAAATGTAATCACACTATTCCCATAATCGATATAGGGGGAAGCGATATCAACAACATTGTGAGAAAGATGGTCAAAGCATGTGAAGAGTATGGGTTTTTTATTGTTGTTAATCATAGTGTACCACAAGAATTGTGTCAAACCATGTTATCAGCTGTTACTGATTTCTTTCATCTTCCTCCTCAAGATAAAGCGCTTCTTGTGTCTGATGATTCGAGCAAAGATGTCAGAATTTCTAATCATTATCGCAAAGATGGTGAGAATGCTAAAAGATTTAGCATGTGGAGTGAGGTCTTCAAACATCCTTGGCACCCTTCAAATGACAGTTTTGCTAATATTTTACCTACTAATCCTCCAAATTACAGGTGCGTATTCTCATTATTTAGTTATACATAAAAGTGAGTGATTACTGAAGAAGTTTTTAACAAAGCATCAAGTCAAGTAATTTACAACTTTTAGTTATACTTTTGTTTGATTTAGGTGCGCATTATATTATATACATGTTATAAAGTTACAGAGCTTAGACTTTAAGATTTAGTACTCATTAGTGTGTGGGAAATATTATGATGATAAGTAGGTTGTTCTAGGTAGCTATGCTTTGATGAGTCCACAATAAAACAAAAGATGGTAAATGGTAGTGATGGACTGATGGCTTGAAGAGGTAATGATGTTGGGAACTAGTATTTATTAAGCTTAAAAATTACCATGGGTAAATTAAAAAGAAATATCGTACATGATAACAACCAATTTTAGGGAAACGCGAGCGCTAGTACTTTTTTTTTAGTTTTTTCACAAGGTAGCAACAAGATTTAAATTTTTTATGACCATAGCAAAATAAGTATATATTTGTTAAAAAATGAAACGACATATCTACCCTTACTTTTTTTTTATTTTATGTATTTAAAAAAATAAAAAGAAAGATAATTACCGAAAATACAACAAAACCCAAATCCCACCCATGCATCACCCACCGAAACACAATCCTTCCAACCGAAACAAGCCCTAACCAACAACCCTACCTAGCCCCGCACATCGAAATAATTCCCTATCAAGAGCCCACCTTAAATGCCTCTTATTTTCAATCCTTCCATAAACGCCTCCCCTTTCCCAGAGCACCACCCTAAACCCCTTCTCTTCTGCAAATCTACCCTCTTGAACACCAAGTACCCACGCCCCACCCTTGTTGATGGGTATATATAAGTCGCATAGTTTACTTGGTTTTCAAGAGGGTATATATAAGTCAATTATTAGTGTATATAAGTACCTCACATTCGACCACATACTTCTTAGTTGATGGGTATATATAAGTCGCATAGTTTACACTAAAATACACCTCCTTAGCTATTAGTACCTCACATTCGACCACATACTTCTTGATGGGTATATATAAGTCGCTAAGTTGCTCACAATTACAAGATATGATTGTTGTTTTATTGTATTGTTATTACATGATTTGGTATACACTTGTGTTCTTATCATTGCATGGGATTGATTACCTTACTACAGGAACGTAGTGACTGCCTATGCAAAGGAAATTGGAAATTTAATGGGCAAGCTGTTTAGTTTGTTGTCTCTAGGCTTGGGAATGGATAAAGATTACTTACAAACAAGATTGGGTAAAGATCCATTGTGTAGAGTTCAAGCAAATTATTATCCTCCTTGTCCGAACCCAGATCTTACACTTGGATTGGGTGTCCACACTGATAGAGATGCACTCACAGTTGTTCTACCCACTCCTAATGTACAGGGTTTACAAATCTTGAAAGATGATCAATGGATAATGGTTGATCCAATTCCAAATGCACTTGTCGTAAACATTGGTGATCAACTTCAGGTTTGTTATTATAATTCAAATCGGTCAGTTTTTTTAATAAAATATTTAATTTAATAGTATGTTAATGGTCAAACTTAATTCTTATTTAATGATCATAATTAATTTCTTTTATGTCTTGTATTGAATGCAGATTTTGAGTAATGGAAAATACAAAAGTGTGTTGCATAGAGTTGTAACCAATGAAAGTGAAAGAAGGGTATCTTTAGCAATGTTTTATGGCCCAGATAAAGATGCTTTCATTGGTCCAATTGAAGATTTAATTGATGAACACCATCCACGACTCTATCGGGATTATTATTTCAGAGAATTTCTTGAAGTTTTTCGAAAGCAAGAAGGAAAGAATCGTAAAATAAAGGAGTTTTTCGAGATTTAAAGTAAATAATTTTAGGTGGTTTCACTTGATCAACTAAGTTAGTCAATTATTAGTGTTAGTACTTTTTTGAGTTTTATATTATGGTAATGAAGTTTTGTTTTACTATTCATTTCGGACCAATCTGTTTTAATTGTAAATATGTGCATGTATATAGATATATATATGAACTCATGGATGCACAAAGAACTGATTTTCAGTTTCTTTTAGGCGCCATAATGAGAGAGCTAACACTCTAATGGTATGTTTGGGAACATGAATTTCATTTGCAAATATAGATTTGGGCAAATTATGTGTTTGGTTACTCTAAAATTTGAGAATGTAAATTTGATCCAAATTCTAATAACTTAAGAAAATAAGAGTGAGTTATGGATTTCAAAATAAGAGCTCTAGACTTGTTATTTCCAAATTCATGATTTTAAATTTCTAAATTGAAATCCAAATTTTCAAATAAAATCCTCATTCCCAAACACTACCTAAAGTGATTTCCAATTAAAACATAGGTTTCCACAATCAAACATCAAAACAATCAGATTTCTATAGTTTGATTTGACCAATTGGTTAAATTATTTATACTCCTTAATGAGAGAGCTAACACTCTTTAGAGTATATTTTAAAGAGATTATTCTGTCATTGTAGGTGTTTGGTACCCAAGAATGTGCAGATTTAAAAAATAGATCAATCAATTCTGATGCATTTTAAAGTCCACTAAACATCTAAAACATTTAAAATTAAATTAGGTAGTGTTTGGAAACGAGTATTTCATTTGAGATTTTGGAATTCAATATAGGAAATTCCAAAACATGAATTTCAAATTCAATTTTAGTGTTTGGGAAATATTAAAATTTTCAAATCAAAATTTTCAAATTCCAAAGGTAGTTTGGCAATCTTTGTAATTACAAATCATTAATTCAAATTCTAACACTGTTTGGTAAATATATGTAATTGCAATTATAAAATTTGATCATCCTTGCCAAATGACCTAATATATGAAGTACATTACAAGGTAAAATATAATACTTACACACGAATTACACATGAAATTTGAGTATGTGATCACCGTAACAGATTGCCTATAATTGGCCCCACAAATTTATTCTTTTACAACTACTACTGAACTTTAAAATCTAACTAGAAAGACTAATAGACTATATAGTACTATTAATGAACTAAAATTCCTAGAAAGTTACTACGAGTGAAGACATAATATTACCCAATCCAACTTCTCATCTTCAGGTAAAGTCTTAAGCATTTCAAACTCTTCTATATTGTTCAAAAATCGCTTCACTGCCTTCAACACTTCATGTCGATCAAGTCCGACAACTCTTGACACAACATCGTAGATCTCTTTAGAATCGGGCTTTGGAGGGTTTCTTGATATCATATACTCCTTAAATGTCTCCGCAAAGCTAGTAACAGCATCAGCAAGACGATCCCTCTTTAATTTCTTGCTTGAAGACTCTCCTGATGTTGCATCTGAGATGTGGGCACCTTGATTTTCAGTCTCCAAAGCAGCATCTGACTCTTCGTGTTGCTCAGCACCATCACCAAGCGCTCTATCCACTGACACCAAAGTACAAATGTCATTCCAATTCTCAATCCTTTTGTTCATATATGCCGACGCATTTGGATTATTCTGCATAACATTGAAAAAGATAGATGCAATCATTAATCATCAATAGTCAATCCATATAACACAACATTATCACGATAACTCACAATCAATCCATTAAGAGTTAGAGCACAAAGTGTCGAACATAAGGATATAATCTAATTGTATTTGATCGATAATTAGAAAAGCATACCTTACAATATTCGTTCCATTGGGCAAAATCACTCATACCAATCTCATGTAGATGTAGTTCATGGTAAAGAAAAAATTTGGTGAGCAGAATTACATGGTAAAAGAGCAAATTATGGAGTATAAAACAAGCAGAATGTACATGGTAACATACTTTAATTGTTCCGAGGTTGTGCCCTTCGCCTTTGGTAATCTGCAAACATTTTTCTTGCAAGCTCATCTCTAAAATTATTCCACTCGGGTGATGAGCGAACAAGTGAAATGTAAGCTTCTTCCCCTTCTTCATCAATTCCGGGTACATTTGATAATTCATTATCTACCTCATGTAATAAATCCCCTTCTTCTACATTTTCTTCCCTCAAGAAATTATGGAGTATAAAACAAGCATTTATAATTCTAACTTGAGTCATTTTTCCAAAAAAACTCGGATGTCTAAGAATACTCCAACGTTTCTTCAATAAACCAAAGGCTCTTTCAATTGTGTTTCGAGCCGAGGAATGCCTCAAGTTAAAAAGCTCCTTATAATTTGTTGGAGTATTCCCTCGCCATAAATTTAAATGATACCGAGTACCTTTATAAGGAGCTAAGAATCCTTCACCATTAGTGAATCCCAAATCAACAAGAAGAAATTTATTTCTAGGTATTTTTAGTCCATTAGGCCTACGAAGAGCATCACGAAGGATGCGAGGATCTGAAGCTGATCCTTCCCAACCAAGTAAAACATACGTGAAGCAAAGATTTGAATCACAGGAAGCCAAGACATTTGTGCTTATATCCCCCTTTCTATCTCGATAGCGGGGTCGATCCTCAATAGGCACCGTCATTTTAACATGGGTCCCATCAAGGGCTCCAACAACACCCTTAAAGTACCTCCACTTAATGTCCTCAGAACAATCAGTATTGTAACTAACTGGTTTGATATAGTACTTCCCTAGTTTTAGTACGACTTCAAGTTCGATGTGAAACTGACGACTCACTGTCTCTCCTGAACGAGCAAAGATCCCTTGTACTACTCTATTTTTAAATCATGGGCAAGAATATGAAGAAATATTGCGACAATTTCTTTCACTGTTACATATCTAGTAGTCTTTAATCCTCCATTAATTTGCAAAATGTTACATAACTTCTCAAAGCAATGTGTGTCAAAACGCAATTGATCGCGACATATCCTATCATTTTTCAAGTCTAACATCCAAAAGGCCCTCTTTTGAGCACGGAAATTTTCATCCCAAGAGACCTCTCTCACCCTATACTTTTGACTATATTGTGCTCCTATAACTACTATAATGAAACTCACAATTGACAAAGCATTATCTCTATCATCATCATTTTTCCTTGCACGCTTTCATGACTCTTGAATAATTAATTCTTCCAACATATTCTACAATTTTCAATAAAAAAAGATGTAAAATTAAAATTTTCTCTCGGCATGTGATGTTTAAAAGATTAAACCAAATAAAGCTTCAATATGGTCAAAATCAGAAATTAAAATAAATTCTAAACAACACCAATTCATTTGTATTCAAGTAAAACTCACAAAATAGCAATCCAAACTAAGAAGCAGCTATATAATTTTTCATTAAAAGTCATAAAAAAGCTTAAATTCAACCATTAACCATTAATGGAACAAAATTTATAGAAGAAATTAGAGAACAAGTACCTTCGTTAGCTCAATAGATTCTCAAAAAGCCAAGAAGTACCAAGGTGCTAATGATTTCTAGGAGGAAACAAAGGGATCTTTAGGTGCCAATGATTTTTGTAGCAATTTGCAGGGACAACAAAGTGTTCGTGAAGATCAGTTGAGTAACAATGGATATCATTGACTCCTTTTTTCTAGCTTAGGGTTCATAAAAAATTGAGAGATGATTGAAAAGAGGCCAGATAAGAATTTGTAAATGACAGGCTATGAGGCTGAATTTTGAATTATAAAAATTTGGCACATTTATTACTTATTCTAAGATTTCATAATAAATGGTCCATTTCTAAATTACAAATTTTAAACTTGCCAAACAAGATATTTGGCCCAATTTAGCATTTGGAATTGAATTCCATGTTCCCAAACAGGCCATTAGGATATTTTATACCAAGGTAATTGATACCTTGTGAACATGGTGAAGTTAGATTTTCTATTTGATCAACCAAAACTTCTAGATTTGAGGGTTTAAATTGCTGGGTGTATTTGATTTTTATGGTTAAAGTATTTAGTAATTAGACTTTTGTCCAATGAAATGGAAAAATATGTGATTTCTTATTACAACAAATGGTGGGGGTGGGGTGTACACAATCTAAATGTGGTTTATTGGATGTTTGATTCTTGTGACTTCAATTTTTAAGGGGTCACTGACTCACTAGTGTGCCTCCACTAGACTGTAATTGATCGTTTTTGTGCAGTCATATCAACCTACGTGCATACATAGACTTGGTTTTGCATAAATTTTGGATGCCATTTGTACATATGAAAATGTTGGAATCATACTTCTAATAAGAAGAAATGAGAATGGGGATACCTAATAAGGTTATGGAGAGGATACTTCTAATAAGGAGAAATTTAGATGAGATACCCAATGGGGTAATTTGGTTTCTATGGGAGGGTCCTAATAAAGGTCACTATGGGGGTAAGCATACTTTACCTATGATGATTTAAACCGGACGGCCAACATCATATTAAGTTGGTTGCCTTGAGAGTACCTTTTCCATGTGTATTTTTTTTTATAGTTATCTAATGCTTTGACGACCAAAAAGGTACATGCAACGTTATAAGCTAGATATTTGAGCTTGGAAAGACATGTGGAGTATAAAAAAAACACCAACAGATAGGTTGATGGTGCTGTAGAACATTGGTTGGTTTTGCATTGAACTATATTGTCTCAAACGTTTAATCTGTTTGTTGCTGCCTATGATGATGCTTTTCATTGACAACTTGTAGAATGTCAGCTAGATGGGAACTTGGGAATGAGGAGGACCTCTTAGTTCACCGCACTATTTCAGTTGCACTTTTAAAAATACCTTTTATGAATTCAATTACATTGGACTTGGTTTGTGAGTATGTTGTTGATGAGGCCTATATGCATTGTTCTCAAGATGTAATAAATTTTAGAAAAATTCTATATGCTAAGCACCAACTATAGGGAAATGCGAGTGGTAGCAGTTCTTAAATTTTTTCCCCACAAACTAGCACTCAACTCTTTGAAAACTTACTACCGTAACAATGTAATGCTAAAAATGTTATGTAGTTGTTAAATGGTAGAACGACACAAATACCCTTATTTAATATCAATAAAAGGCAATTCTTAAATTCATGCTATTTTGTGGAAAAAAAAGTTTAAGAATTGCTACCACTCGTCTTTCCCTATAGTAGGTGTTTACCATGTAGAATTTCCCATATTGAAATTAAACAATGGTGTTTGTGTCCTTTCACCATTTAACGGCTACATAACGTTTTATCCATTATATTGTTACGGTAGTGAGTTTTCAATGAGTTGTGTGCTATTTTATGGACAAAAAATATTTAAGAACGGCTACCACTCGCCTTTCCCTATAATTGGTGCTTACCATGTAGAATTTCACTAAATTTTATTGAATTGTAGGCATGACATTTCTTTTCGCTGTTATTTATACCTTAATATTGCCTTTAAATATGCCTCTATTGACGCTAACGGAGCTTGTTCAAGGGTTGAATAACTCCTTCATGGTACAAAGGTTTAAGTTTTTCACACAATAGTCTGTTTTAACACTCAAAACTAATATTCATATATAAAAATGCAATCGTTTTATCTGAACCGTTACATCATTTTTAAAGAATTGCTATTTTTAAAAAAAATTGAGAAATAAAATAGATAAAATACGGGAGAAAGGAAAGCCAAAACCACCAACATAAAAAAATCTCCGAAGGGGTTGGGGGTTATGCAGAACAAACACCAATTCGCTACAAGCATTGAACAAGTCTTTTTTGCCTTGCAAGGCATACTTACAACAGAAACACAAGAAAAAAAGCAATTATCCATCATAAGTGAAGATTTAAGTCTCCACTACCTACGGAACAAAGGTGTAAGGTTCAAGAATGACTAACAATGAACACCCAATACATAATTTGATGCAACACAATCAAGAATGAAAAATGAAAGCAATGAAAGAGAAAACTAACCAAGATACATACACGGTCTAGCCTATATCTCTTTATTGCCTTCAAGATTCTCTAGTGGAGTTACAATGGTGATGATCACAATTGAGAGAGTAAGAGAATAATGAAAAAAGAGAGTACTTTGTAATCTAGAGAGAAAGAGAGGTTTAAGAAAGCATTAGTCTCTAAACTATGTAATTAGGCCTCTTTATAGATTATAGGATCCAATTACGTCCATATACCATCCTAAGTAAGAAAAGCCGAGAAGAAAAGAAGAATTGGACATTCCAGTGTCTACAACCGAGTCGGCTTTCCCTTGGCCAGGGGAAAAGCCGACTCAGCTTTTCCCCCTGTCTCAAACCTCGATTTTGCCTATTTCTACCTTTTCACCTTATACCAAATTTACCCCCTTTTCACCTCTTCTTTACCATAACATATTTTACGATGCATTAAGGACTTAAGTCATACCTCAATCACACCTTAATCACCACAATCTCCACTTGCCTTTGAAGTCCGCAAGTCAAACATCCCAAAAATACTAATCATCACCAAAAACACATAAACAATCCAAAGACATCATCGAGAGCTAGAATAGTGTGTAAATCACATACACAATTCTTGCTAAGGAAATCACATCCTCCTTCAATATGCGAATAACATGCATCTTCTATAGACTCCACTTTAGCCCCAACACCAATCATCTCCAAAAACACATAAACAACCCAAAAACATCATCGAGTGTTAGAATAGTGTATAAATCACATACACGATTCTTGGTGAGGAAATTACATCCTCCTTCTATAAGCGAATAACATGCATCTTCTATAAACTCCACTTTAACCCAACATGAAAGTCAATACCAACATGAAAGTCGACTTTCATTCATCTAAGTCATAATAAACCATGAGTCTAGTTTTGTCTAACCCAAACTCAAGGAATACATCTGATGTACCCTTCAAGTATCTAAGAAGCCATTTCACGACATCCTAATGCCATTTCCTCGGATTACCCATGTGCTTACTCACCATGATCACGACTTGAGCTATGTCGAGATGATTACATACCATAGCATATATGATACTACCTACAACATTTGTGTTTGGAATACTTCGCATGTCTTCTTATTCTTGCATGGTCCAAGGGCAATAATTCTTGGAGAGTAAGAAGTGAGATTTAAGAAGAGTAGAAACAAACTTTGGCGTTGTTCTTAGAGAACCTCTTCAACACCTTATCAATGTATCTTCTTTGACTACGATACAAGAACCAATTTCTCCTATCCCTAACAATCTCCATCCCCAAGATCTTCTTAGCTTCCCCTGAATCCTTCATGTCAAACTCCTTTGACAATTTTTTTTAGCTCCTCCTCGCTTTTACAAGCCACTAGTATATCATCACAAGCAACATCAAGGACAAGATATTAGTGCTCCTTATGTAGACACAACAATAGTAGGAACTTCGTACAAAATTATGTGCTATTATGAAGGAATCAAACCTTCTACACCATTGCTTTAATTTGAAGATTTTTTCAAACCGCACAATGATTTCTCCGACCTACACACATAATCCTCCTTATCAATCACCTCAAACCCTTCTGGTAGCTTTATGTATATCTCCTTATCAAGCTCACCATGGAGATATATCGTGTTTACATGCATCTAACTGATGTAAATACATGTCCTGCATCTCCACCAAAGAAAGTAGGGCTCCATCAAAGGAAAATTTCACCAATGGAGAAAATACCTAATGGAAATCAATACCTTCAACACAAGAATATCTTTTTGCAACTACTCCAGCTTTGTAGAAAGGGCCTATTTCACTTGACAATTCTTTTTTCTTCTTCAAGCGCCACTTAGCATCCCATTATTCTCTTGTTAATGGGAACTTTCACAATAGGCCAAGTACCCTTTTTCTTAAGAGACTCCATCTCTTGTGTCATGGCTCCAAGTCACTTATGCATCTACCATACACATAGCTTCTATATAAGAACCTAGATCATATTCACCTTCTACCTCACATGCAACCGTGAGAACATAGGCCACGTAATCACCCTCCTCATTGTATCTCCTCATTGGCTTTACATGTGTCTTTGACTATTGTACATTATGAGTTGTTGGCTCCATTTGTAGCCGGAGCGACAGTCTTGATACGTAAATAACATTAAAGATACTATTTGCAATAATAATGTAGAAGTCTCAAAATACCAATCTACTAAAAGCTTTTGAAAACTAAATACTGTTTAAGATAAACGATAATTATTACATTAGACTTGGAAAACCAAATACATAACGTTTATTCCAAAAATACATAATAATTAAAATTGAATACGTTAAGATCATCAAACATCAAGTAAACAACAAAATGTTGCTAAGTCTTCAATAGCCTAAATAAATCGTCGTTGTGGTCTGGATTGAAAATTAAATCCTACAAGATATTGTCATCCATAATACGGATGACAGCCACTTGAATTGATCAGCGCTTGATACCAAGCATAACAACCTATGCAGCTAAAAAAACATGTATTATACATTGCGTTTAAAAAATACTTTCTCCATTCCAAATAAAATGGAACATTCCTTATTGGTTCAATTTAGTGAAAATGTCTCATTTCTATAACAAACACTTCTTTTTTTTTTTTTTACAATTTTCCCTTACCAAACCACTTATTTACCTAATTATACTTATTTAACATATCATAACCACCCACCGAAAAATAATTAATCAAACCCTCATTAATTAATGTAACTATGTCCCCTACCTACTTTTCCCTTGTATTAATAAATTAAACCCCAACCGCTCTAAAATCCTAAATGAGTCGACTAAAGTATCAACCCATCCCCCTCATCGTTCTCATCTTTTGAAAATCCTAACTGAGGAACCCTAATCTCTAGAAAATGACAATTTCTCTCCCTCCTCATTCAGTCCCAAATTCTTTGATCATATCTTGTATGAGTTTTCATCTTTGATTAATCTTTTTGATTAAGCATCTTCGATTAATCTTCTAAAACCCTAAATGAAGAACCCTAACGTGTTGAGTTCCACGTTCTTCGAAGAACACTTATGAGTTGATATTTTTCGGTGCTGTACGATTATAGTTAAGTGTTATTGTATTTGTTTTTCGTTTTGTCTTTTTGTTCTTTTGTAGTTAGATCCTTGTGCTGTGACTAATTTTTATTTTTGATCAATTTTCCATATCTTGTATTTTTTGTATTATTTCACATGATAAATTAAATGGTCTTCATGCGTTTTTATTCAGGTTTATGCTTTGGTTAAATGTCCTTGATGCATTAAAAACTCTGCATATTTAACAGGTTGAATTTTTTCTTGCTAACATGTTCAAACTATTCTGGATATATTAAAAACTATATATGGACAGGGTTTGGGGTGGGAAGGACGGTGACAACTCATACTCTTGAAAGAGAGCACGATCAAAGGAGTCCCCCGGCTCAAGAAAGATAGAGAAAAGTATCTGCATGGGAAAGCTAAATTAAATGCTTAAAAAATGAATTAGGTAAAAGCAAATAAAAAGTAAAAATGAAAACAATAATACTATAAATAAAAATAGGAGCGAGAAAAGCAAGAAGACAAGAATACCAATAAATAGTCTAGGAGAAAAATCATAAGTCGAAAACATGGATAAGACGCCCCCAACTACCCCTATTTCTAGTCAAGTCCTCAGAGAGGTTTAACTCCTGCAAGTCACCTTTTATTTGCTCATCCCAATTAATGTCGCGCCTATATTAATAAGTAAAAAAAAAACCCTAATCTAATGGAGTACTTTATAATGTCGCGCCTATATTAATAAGTAAAAAAAAACCCTGCTGTATTCACAAACCCTAAAGGTTTTCATATTCTCTTCAAAAACGGCGCCTTCAAGAGTTGGTCTTCCATATTCTCTTCATCTCTTTACTTCATTCTCTTCATCATTTCGCTGCTGTTCTTCAAGATCTGCATCTCTTCATCTCTTTACCTCATTCTCTTCCATATAGTGTGTAAACCATCTCTAGTTGGTCTTCGTTCTTTAAGATCTGCAGCCTCTCCATCTCCTCTTCTTCAATATCTTAATTCTTCAAGAGTTGGTCTTCGTTCTTCAAGATCTGCAGCCTCAGCCTCTCCAGATCTTAATTCTTCAAGAGTTGGTCTTCGTTCTTCAAGATCCTTCGTTTAATTTGTTGATTTCGATTTGTAATTTCAGACTATTGTACTTGTAATTTCGATTTTTAAAGATTTTTGAAGATTCTGAGTTTTAATCTTGAAGATTTCTGGGTTTGTTTCGATTTCTGAGTTTTAATCTTGAAGATTCTGGGTTTGATTTCGTTTAATATTTTTAGTTTTCAGTTTAATTTGTAATCTTCATTTCGTTTAATTTGTTTCGATTTCTGGGTTTGATTTCGTTTAATTTGTAATCTTGAAGATTTCTGGGTTTAATTTCGATTTGTAATCTTTTTTTTTTTTGAAGTTAATTTCGATTTGTAATCTTGAAGATTCTTCAAGAGTTGATTTCGTTTAATTTGTTTGATGTATATTTTCAGTTTTGATTTTTTTTTTATTTTCTAAAATGACTAAAGGGCTGCGGACATGGGCCAAAACCGCAGCCCTTAAGTGCCTTCATACCACTGCCTAAAATGACTTAAGGGCTGCGGTTTTGGCCCATGTCCGCAGCCCCTTTCCTTATTTTAGGCTGCGTATTTTGACCGCAGCCCTTAATTATTATTTTGGGCTGCTCCAATAAAGGCTGGGTTGAAATACGCAGCCCATAAGGGCTAAAAAACCGCAGCAAATGTCAATTTTTCCACTAGTGCAAGTTTTAATGGGTCTTCCTCAACTCCTTTTACCCTCTACTATAATGCTTTAAACCCTCATCCCCGGGGCGTCAAAAGTCTTTCTCTATACAAGTCCAAACCATCTTAATCTATTTTTGTGCATTTTTCCAAAAATACAGGCTAACCCTAGTTTACTCCTAAACTGTTGGTTCCTAATACGATCCATCAATGTGTGTCCACACATCCACCTCAGCATACACATTTCTGTAACTTTCATGTTATGTTCAAAAGTCTTCTTTATAGGCCAACATATGCATTTTTCCATCAATGTTTTAAATTGCTTCCCTTTAAAACCACAAAAATATGTGGTCAAAGAGCTGCCTCATGTTCTCTAGTAAAGTTCCCAGTAAAAATAGAGGTATACTCTGAAGAAGAAGATGATGCTTATCCCAAGACCCCTACCATTCATGGCTATTACTCGTAACATATAATCTAAAATCCGATTTGTTCTCTCCGTTAACCCATCGGCTTGAGAATGAAAAAAGTGATATACAAAAGAGTGGTTCTTAATGCTTGTTGTAGTGACTTCTAAAAGTGTGAAAGGTAACACATCTCCCGGTTTGACACAACCGTACGAGGAACCCCATGCAACCGGACGACATACTTAATAAAAGCTCGAGCTAACTGATACATCTCCCATTAACAATTCATGGGAAACCAAATATGCCAACTTTGTCGAATCGTCCACAATCACCCATAATGTATCTTTTTTAGCCTTCGTCCGTACGCGTGATAAAACTACGATAAAATTCATTGATATGTCATCCCATTTCTATATACTAGAATCTCCAAGGGTTGAAGTAAATTACCGGGTGGTTTATGTTCACTCTTGACCTTTTAAGAGTATTTTGAACTGTGAGCTTCATCTAAGATGCTTTAATTCATAGTCGACTTTTCTGTCGATAAACATCGACCTTTGAACCTTAAACTTCCATCCTCATGGATCAAAAACCCCTCAGTTCTTCCTTCTTGAGCTTGATCCTTAAGTATAACCAGGTTGGGATCCCGATCTTTAGAGCTCAAGATCTCTTTAAAGAATGAAGACTAGATCGATAAAGCGTTTAACTTAAGTTGAAGCTTGCCTTCTCGTTTGATCTGAAAATTAAGCTTAGTAAATTCCCGTGCCAAAAGATCCTAAATTCCCAAACTAGCTAGCTACAACATGACTTGATTTCCTACTTAAAGCATCAGGTACCAAATTTGCTTTACAGTGTTTATAATTGAATTCTAGATCATAATCAATCATCAGTTATAACCACCTCTGTTGCAGCATATTCAGATCACTCAGAATATACAAATACTTCAAACTTTGGTGTATGCTTTAGGTTTAATATTTAAAATCTATGATGGAGTATGGTTAATATTAAAAAAAAGACAATATTGCTACTCTATATTTTAGTGCTAATGTGTATTGTGTTGTAGCTGATACTTTACTGGAAAGTATAAAATGAAAAGATGGAGACAATAAAAATCTCGAAAAAGAAAGTTATCATCTTCTTTTTATTTTAAGTGTAATTTCTTGTTCTCAGATTAGTTTTTTTAATATTGTTCTGATGTTTTGTTTGTTGTGCTGCATTATCCATTACAACACAACCTTTGGTTCTATCTAATAGTGATTGTTATTTGTTTTATAGATACGATCTTATTGTTCTATGTTGAATGTTTCATCGTGTATTGACACAAAAATAGTGATCATGGGAAAGTAATTTTCAGTCCAATTTCTACACATGGATGAATATCGAAGCCAACGTTTATCACCAAAAAAACATAAATTCCCAGATAAATGAAAATACAAAAGACAACATATTGTAGATCAATCAACTATCTCACCATAGGAAAAAAGTAATTCCCAAGAAAAATGAGAATAAAAGTCAACGTAATGCAGAACGATTGTCTGTCCAACTACTGCATGTTATAGCTGCCGAGGCTGGTGCCCTCATTGCTCTTAGTATTGATAGCAGTGATAATGTTTTCATTGAGACACAAAGTTCATGTTTTTAGCCTCACTTAAGAATGAGAAAATGAAAAGGTTTTAGTATCTTTCATATGTTTCTTATTATATATAGTAATGGTTAATATTTAGTAATGTTATTTTATCTTTGTAGAAATCCTACATCTTCACAAGTAGATGTTGTATCTGATGCATGTGTGGCGCTTCCTGCTTTTTCTGTAAGCAATGAGCATGCTAATATTTTAACACAGTCTTCACGCTCTGATTCACTCTTAAAGACGAGAAAAAAACAGGTTTGTGTATGTTTTTAAAATACAAAACAAAGGATCATGGTTGGGCTCAAGAACAGGCTATGAACATTGGTTGCCTTCATGATGTTTGTCCGATAACATATCTTGGATTACCCATTGGGGGTACTATGAATAAATGTTCTGCTTGGAAACCGGTGATTTCTAAAATCCAAAACAAGCGTTCATCTTGGAAATCAAAGATTCTATTGAAAGCAGGTAGACTTACATTAATTAAGAGTGTTCTCAGTAGCCTGGCTATCTACTACATGAGCATGTTCAGAATGCCGAAAAGCATTAGGTTGAAAATTGTGAAATTGGAAAAAAAAAATATTTGGCTCACTCATTAGGGTAAGGGTACAATCCCATCAATCAAATGGTCCAACATTGAACTTCCAAAGAGCTTGGGTGGTTTGGGTGTAGGAAATATTTTGCATAAGAATTTAGTGCTCCTCTTCAAATGGTGGTGGAGATTCTCTGAGGTTGACAATACCTTATGGAAAAGGATTCTTTTGTCAATATATAATATCAAAGGTCTGAAAGCTTCCTGGGAATCCTTCGCTAGAATCAAAGATGGTTTTTTGAGTCAGATGTTGAGTAACGACAATGATACTTTGAAAATTGGGAAGATAATTGAAGATGGTTTGACATTGTCTGTGGGAAATGGGACTTCAATTCAATTTTGGCACGATAAATGGTGTGATCAGGGTCCTTTAAGAATCACTTTCCACAAATTGTATAATATCCCCCTACAACGTCAAGAGTATATCTCTCAGATGGGGTTCTGGCAAAATGAAACGTGGGTTTGGAATCTACGTTGGAGAAGAAGATTTTTTGAGTGAGAGTTAAAGGAAGTTGATCGTTTATATTCAATCATTCAACTCTCAACTCCACAAAGGAATAACAGAGATGGTGTAAAATGGCATGGGTCGATCCCCTATTCATTCCCCAATAAGGAAATTATGAGCAAGCTACATGAGTCTTATGAACCTATTCTTCTCACCCAGATTTGAATCTGTTGTGGAATTTGAAGATTCCCCTAAGGGCTCATCTTACTTATGGCTTGCTTTTTTGGAGAAATTAAAGACTAGTGATTTGTTGTTTGAGAAAATTTTAATTGATATTCAATAAGCTTGGTGTCCGTTTTGCAGGTTGGTAATGGAGACAAACTCGCACATTTTATTCACTTGTCAATTTTCATGGGGCATACTGATGAAGGTCTTACATTGGTGAGGATTTTTTAGAGTTCTCCATAATCACTATGTTCAATTTTAATTAGCTTGGAGAGGCTTGTGTTCAAAGAAAAAGTATGGTAAATTACGGTGCTTGATCTTGGGTTGTGTCATTTGGTCATTATGGTTTGAAAGAAACAAGGTTAAATTCGAGAATAAAGTTCCTGACTCCGAAAGATTGTTCTAATGCTTGATGGCCCATGTGAGGTTTGGGCAAAAGAATTGCTGATGATGAATGTCTCACCATACTTCTGTGGGACAATAGTTTAGTTTCTTTTTGTATATGATGTTTTTGTGTCTAGTTTCGAGTCTATATCTAATTGTATTATTATGTTTTTTCGGTTGGTGATTTTGGTTGGTAGTTTTGTATTTGGTGGTTTGTCTTTTGCTGGTTTGTAAGGTGACGTTTCAACTTGGTGTGTAAGGTGATGTTATAGCGTGGTGTCATGCATAGTCTACCCCTATACTTTGTTCTGGGTGGCCTGTCTCTTGGCCTTCTTTTCCAATGGCTTTTTCCCCTCGCGGGGTTTTTTATGCCGGCGGTTCTGAGGTCTCCAAGCTACGATGTTTTCTTGATTAATATATTTCCCAATTTTCAAAAAAAAAAAGCAGTATTAACATTCTAATTAGTAAGACCTTTCTGCATTTTTAGAGTGCATGTAAAATAACTTTAATATCTGTTGTAATATAACATTTCTTCACTGTCATTGTCACGTGCTTCAACTGGACTTTACACAATTTTGTGTGCTTATACATTTCCATACTTTGTCTACCTACTATGTTTATTGTACTATTTTCCATTTGTAGAAACCGCAACAACTTCACGCGTTCCTTCTGTAGATGTTAATGTTTGTTCAGCCATTCCAAGCGTCGTTGAAAGTGATAATCTGGTTAATATAAGAACACAATCTGCAACTTCAAGTTCAAAGAGACAGATGAGAAAACGAAAAAGTTTTTAGCATTTTAGATATCTTTTTCTATACATATTAGTAGTTAATTAAGAATTAGTAATGGGATTTTATATTTGTAGGAATTTCTAGGTCTTTACAATTAGATAATGTATCTCTTGATGCTTCCGCGGTGCTTCATATTGTTGATGCAAACACTGATCTTGATGCTATTGTAAGATAACCTTCATGTTCTGATCCACCCTTTAAAACAAGAAAAGGAAAAGGTTTTTCACGTGATCGTTATTACCCAATGAAACAGCCCAAACTGGCGTAAACAATATTATAATACTGTCTACACAGCACAACGGAAGACTTATAAAAGTGTGGGCTGAATCCGACCTATGGCGCGATAGCCACAATAAACTAATATCAAAGTATTTAAAACTTTTACATTAAATAAGTGAATACTATTTACAAAACGTTATAAATATTACAATTTATTCAAATATCTAATTTACATTATGATTTTCAAAAAGAAGTCCTCGCCGCGCACTTAACACATAACACAAGAAGACATCATCTCCACAGCAGAGTTAACCTGAAAATGGATCTACCCCCCGTAAGGGATAGGCCCCATCAAAGACTGTCAACAATTGAATTGTTGAGTAATCCAACAAACTATTACATTTATATGCAAATCATTAACAAACATCTCCAATTGAATCATTTGGTATTTTCTTATATAACAATAATTTATCAAAATCCAAACTCTTTTAAAAGACCGTTTGGTATCGACATAAATACGGCTAAGAACCTTTAGTTCATAGCGAATCAAAACACAGCTATAACTTTACAAGTTAATAGTGAAAGTCAAAATACGGCTATTACTATACAAGTAAATAGCGAACTCAAAATACGACAAATGAAACATATGAATTCATTTGCGAAACAAACAAAACTTTATATACCAAACGTATCTATTCAAAACTCAAATAAAAACAATATTATAACAACACTTTAAAACGTGGGAATATATGGACCATCAGGAAGTAGGCTTGATCTAAATCCTGAGAATACGGGTGATCGTCATCACAGAAATATGGTTCTTGCAAGAACGAAACGGGACCGGGGGCTCGAGACCGATCCGAATAACAATTACCTATTATCAAGCTATAGGATTTCATAATAATCCAGATATAAATATCCGTTGCAATTTCCCAAAAACGAACATGTTTCAATGTCGAACATTTCAATATAAAACGAATCAATAAATCACTTGATTTTCTTTAAAATCAATAATCATAACTCATTTTCATAGAACAATATTTAAAAGCTTATATCTATAAAGCTATGAACATATAAAACAAGGATTAAAAGCAAGGTCAAACAAAGTCAAATTCCAAAGTTTCGAACACAAAAAGTAATACGATTTTGCTTAAATATAAATAGCAGTAATACCAAACCTTATAAAACATAACTTGAACTTTGAAATATTTAAATTAAATTTAAAAGATAATAGTGTTTGTAGAATTACCTTTCTACACATGAATAGCAATCGATAATTAAAATACCAATCAATTCATCATCAACCATCAACATGTAAAAGCTTGAGTTACCATCAATAGAGTTAACCAATTTTACACCTATCATAAATCTCAAATGTCCATTTATATCATACCCAACTTATATCATACCTAAATAATATCAACTAATAAAACACCCAATTGATTATGTTCCCAAATTTGATACTAAAACCAAATACCCATATTAATCAACTAAGAACACATGATTCAACAATACCAATCAATAAAACCCAATTGAAGGATAAATACTAACTCTAAACACTTGATATAAAGAGCACACAATTTGAATCCCAACTTTTCATTATGAACAAGTAAACCCAAAATGCTATTTTCGGATTTTCAGGACACCCTGTTAGTATTTTAGGCATAACTCTGTCATACGAACTCATTTTGGGGTGATTCAAGTGCCCACGCGACCATGACTCGGAGCTTTACATTTCTTTTGAAGACACCATAACCTGAAAACGAACATAGCAGTTCCGAAAATTGCTAAATCAGAATGTTCTGGTTATGAACTCCATTTTATTCAAATCATATATCCCAATTCAATATGATGGACTCTAATTTCAATCATACTTTTCTAATTTGGAACCCCAATTCAATAACCAAATTAATTGATAGAAACCATTACCTCACTTGAATTCTAATCTCATAGTATTAAAGTAATGAAAACTAAATTTCAGAAATTTAATTGGATTTTACAAGGAAAGTCTTTAAGTATGATTTATGATTTTCTCTTAATAAATAAATATTCATAGTACTCATGTATTATGGGTATAAAATTAAGTTGATGATAAAGGGAAGTAAAGAAATAGATTTAATCATCAAAGTTTCTTAAGAGATAAGAACTTATGCATTGTCATGCTTTTTGATGTGGCACAACACCACAAAACCACACACACTTGCTCATCTTACAAATCGTGAGGTGGATTGACTATCATAATTTCGTTTATCCAATTTTCATCGTATAACTCACTTTATTCTCGAATTTAATAAGACTGATGCCTAAAGGTAATAAAATAATTTACTTAGTCCAAATAAAATAATATGCTTAAAATTTAATACCCAAATTAACTTAATTAATCACTATTATTAATTAAGCTGTTAAAATAAGGGTTGTTTCATTCTCCCCAGCTTAAATAATTTCGTCCCCGAAATTACTCTACACTTTAGAAAATATATTAAACTCATATACTCCCCAACTTAAGGATAAACCTTAAATGGTTCAACATCCAATATTTAATTGAAAACCTCAACTACGACATTCGACAACCATTCATGTCTAAAAACAATGTTTATGATTCAATCAATCATGACCCATAATAATTTTCAAATGCACAAAACTCATGATGCAAAATACATTTGCACATATACAAGTGTACATATAAAATTGCAAATTGATAATCAGAACTTCAAACATTATTAGTAACATTTTAAACTTTTAAACAAAGATGTTTTGACAATCTAAGAAAACTTGATAGAGTTTTCCTCCAAAAAGAGACAAATAGTTTTAATTTCAAAATCAAATTTGCTTTCTCGTCAGACTAACTTATTAAATCTCTACATCAACTCTTACGTACAATTATACTCGAATACTTTTTAACAAACCTTTACGTGTTTTAATGAATTCAATCATTTTATATCCACAATTTGAAAATTCGATTCTCTAAATTACTTGATTTTCACAAATGACAATAAAACTTCACTTAAGAACTCTTATAACCCCCGATATACTTCGAAAGTATCACTTTAAATTACACATTTCATTTCTCATAATCAAATAACTTGAACCTCAAATTAGAAAATTTCCTTGATCACTTTCGACTTCCAACCTTTAATAACTTATTACTCAATCATTATCGTATAACTTCCACTCATAATACGTTTATATCCACCTTTAATACATAACCCTTAATAATTTAAGTTTCAAACACATTTTTCCCAAATAGCTTTCATTCTCTTGACATTCAATTCTTAACCTTTATTTTCGAACATCCGGCTCACCATTAATACGATTTTACACAACTTAGCTAATTTGACTTTTATCCTTCAATGTCTCATCCAATCCTGGTTTGAACAATCACTTTTGTTTTCTGTAATCATTAGCTTTTCAATCACCTCAACACGATTAGCTTCAACACAATTAGCTTCAATACAAGTAGCTTCAAATCAAATATTCATTTTTCATAAGTATAATATAAGTTTAAATTTCTCCATATATGTAATTCAAGGCTTCCATAACTTTTAGTTAATTCTTAACTTAGGAACTTCAACTCAACCATAATAAGGCTTGATATAATTTGAACCATTCAAACATTTTAATTCTCAAAGTTATCCTTTCAACATCTTAAATCATTTAGAATATTCTCCATCATAATTTTACATTTACCTCAATACGTATAAAGCGTTCAATAGGATTACTACATTATAAACTTTACGACATTCCTATTCATATCAACCTTTGTTTCTTTTTTTGCAACTTCCCTTAATTGAAATTCTCATCCAAATATCATTAAATTAAACATGTCACAAATACTTTCCTAATTCCTTATTCCTTAATTGGTTTTCAATCTTTATACACAATTAACTCATAACTTCCAATATTCCCAAAATGTTTTTTTTACTCTTTGCATTGAATCATTCTTCCACAACATCATCGCAATTCACGATAAACTTAGTCCTCAACTCCTTATGCCAATTATCCAAGTATACATAAACTCTTTTATAAAACAATTTCAAGAATACTTGACTCGAATATATACATTTCAAGTTGAAAATTTTGAACTCTTTTAAAAACTCTTTTTTTATATACATGACACATAAACAATCACACAAGATTTCACATATAATCATTAGATCCCCAAAGCAAGCTTCAACGAAAAATTCTCAACTTAACTCAAATATCCTTTAAAACTTCTCTCACCAAACTTTAAAGTCTCAATTTCTTTATCCAGACTTAACTCTTGGCCTTCGGCATGACTCTTACTAAAAGAGGAATCACAACATATAAGGAAACATCAAGATTTCCTCAGCACATAAGCACGTTACACATCACATGTATAACACATAGTCACTTTAATATCTTTTGATTCTCAAAGATTACACCCTGCGACTCGACTACCGCGCTCTCTCAGGTTTTCGAAATTCATTATTCAAAAATTTTGTACTCGAATATGAGGATTCAAGTACTCCAGAAACAACTAGGCTCTGATACCAATTGAAACTGTAAAACTCCGGCCCAACGGACCACCGGTGACTACTCATGGAGACTATAGACTAGCCCCACAGACCAACACAAGTCTTTCCAGCGCACTTTGGCCTCACTTGTGCGCACCCGGAAAACTTCCCAAGAGGTCACCCATCCTAAGATTGCTCCCCACCAAGCACGCTTAACTGTGGAGTTCTTAGCAAATATGCTCCATAGAAAAGAAGATGCACCTTGTTGATATGATTAGTCTATCAATCCCTTTTGAAGATAAATCTGGGGTATCACAGAAACAGCCTAAACTGGCGTAAACAATATTATAATACTGTCTACACAGCACAACGGAAGACTTATAAAAGTCTGGGCTGAATCCGACTTATGGCTCGATAGCCACAACAAACTAATATAAGAGTATTTAAAACTTTTTGATAAGTGCAATTATTTGCATTTATCCGAGTTCATTTTATACTCCTTATTTGTAGTTTTAGTGGGTTTTTAGGTATATTTTGAGTTGTTTGTGTATATTTTGTCTCATGAGGTCGATTCCATGTTTTATGTGATTTTTGAGGCAAAATCGGAGTTTTTAGGTACATTTCGGAGTTATAAGAGGGTGAAGGCTTGGAGAAATAGCCTAAGACCCCTAAAATAGGTGAAGATATCGTCGCTCACTTGAAGATGTTTAACAATGAAGATGGGCAAAAGAGAAAAGAGTAGAAAAGTGCTTAAAAGACAAAGTTTTGAAGTGAAATTTGATACATGCTCATTCTTTTGGCCATAACTTTTGATTGGGAGATCGTATGAATGCAAGGTTTGCGGCATTGGAAAGTAGACTTCAAGAGCTTTCCAACGGTATATTATATGTCCATATCCGATAACCGTGCAATAAATGGCGGCCATTTAAAGTTCGCCAGGCCGAGACTGAGCGACGACTCGTCGCCTGAAATGCGCCACTCGTCGCCTGGGATGCGCCACTCGTCGCCTATCACCCGGAGCTTATTCTGACGGTTTTTCTTCTGAATTTTTGGAGCCATTATATATAATGGCGGTTTACTAACATTATATCTTGTCTTAGACCATTTTTTCTGCATTTCTTTTAGTTTTCTTTCATTAAAGCTTTTCTTAAAGAATTCATTGTTTCATTTGGATTTCTTATATCTAGTTTATGTTATCTTTCGGATTTGTAAGTTTTCTTGCGTTATCATTTTGTTCTTCGTTCTTGTTCATCAATTGTTATATGTTTTCCATTAATATGCATAGTGAGTAGTTTTCTTTATCTAGGGTTAGGGTGAAATCCCTAATTTGAAGCATGGATTGATATCTTATTGATTGATTGTGTGTGATTTGAGCCTATGATTGAACCTATGCTTAATGAATCTTGATTTAAATATCTTTATTAACCTTTTCAATAAAACGGAAGTTTGAGATTAGGATTAATTTAGGATTGAGATATATTTGAGTTAAATTCCTTCTAGTATTAGCCAATAGAACGGAAGTTTGAGGATTAATGCTAGTTGGTCTTAAATCGATATTAGTCAATAGAGCGGAAGCTTGAGACTAATTAGATCACGTTCTCTCATATTTATGGCTCAATTTCATACAATCATGAAATTAATTGAATTCCATGTTAGAATTGGGTGATACCCGACGCCCTAGTGTTTGTCATATCTTGTTTTATCACCATTTTTATACTTGTTTTAGTTTCTTGCACCCTAGGATTAGATACAAAACCCATATTATTTGTTTTTCCCTTGTCTTGTTTATCATAAAACATACAACTTAGAATTATCTCGCCTCCTTGTGTTCGACCCGCACTACGCGTACACCGTGCGCTTGCGGTTAAAGTAAAATTTGCTCATCAAGTTTTTGGCGCCGTTGCCGGGGAGGCGAAGTTTAATTCTTTTTGTTTTGTTTATTGATTTACATAGACACTTTCACTTTAAGTGATACTTTGGTGCTATGCATGGCTATATTCTCTTTTCCACAATATGAAGGTGAGAAATTTCATTCATATTTCTCTAGATTTCAAGATTATGTGGAATATTTGTGCTCTTATGGTTACACTTTTTACTATGAGGATCTAGGCCATGTGATATTAGAGGGGTTAAACCCCGAGTCTTGGAGTCTAGCCAACTATATGGGCAATGGTCAGATACTTGACATGGATGGCAGTTATCGTTGGGACTTGTTTTGCAATATGTCTGCTCAGTGTTTACAGGATGAACAATGTCAAAATTCTCATTCTAGCATAACGACGATCGAGCTAAAGGCAATAGTGAATGAACATGGTGTTGAGCAAACAGCTAGTCGTGCTCGTATTCAAGCAATTATCGATCAGATGGTGATGAACAATGAGAAAACAAGTGACAAAACAATTGAGCTTGATGATGCCCTTTCTTCAAAGGGTACTTCAAAGGGTAATGTGGGTGAGTTGCAGTTTCCAATCGAACAAGGTGATAATCTTAATAACTCTGACTTGCCTATTGGTTTATCTTGTGATAGCTCATTTATTGTTCCTTCTATAATGGTGTGTGAATCTTTGGATTTGACTTGTGCTACTGATTCTTATGTTGAAACCTCGCCAAAGGAATTTTTGAGTCTTTGTGCTCAAGCCTTCGAGCAAGAGGTTGAAATTATGCATTTAAATGTCAATAGCAATAAGGATCTTAATTCATCCCATAAGAGTCATATTGGTGAGGATGTAGAGGAATCACTTGATGGAGATTTTGCACTTGGTAACATGTTTATTGATGATGGGGAGGTAGAGTTAGTGTCTGATGCTATTGAGTCTTACGATATTACTTGTTGTGATTGTGTCTCCCCATCTCCTCCCATTCATTCACCACCCATTGAGTGTGAGTCCACCATTGACCATCCTAACTTTGTTCATGAAGAATGTCATTCCAAGTCTATTTGGGAACGTGAATTAGATGCACTTGAATTAATGTTAAAGGGTGACAGAGTCTATGATGAAGAAACATTAGCATTGGTTAATTCTTTTGATATTGAGTTTCTCCATCTCAAGACTTCTTCATGTTTCGAATTGTTTTTGGTTGAAGAAGAAAGGTCCCTTATGGTTGCATCTTCACCTTTAATTCACAAGAGTACTATAGAGTTTGTTAATACTGATTTTATTGCTGATAATTATATTATTGACAAACTCTCATGTTATAGTCTCCTTGACCATGATCCACATGTGCTACATTGGACTAATGTGCATGCTTTTTCTGAATATGTTGCTAGACTGTTTTACAAATCAAAAAGGGCTCTCACCTTTATTTCTGTAGCTATTCTTCTTTTGAACTACCTCCATCATCTTGGTTTGAATTTTTCAAAGGAGTTCGATAAGATGCTAAGAGCTCTGACAATGTCCAATCTTGAACTCGGTTAACTGGGTTGAGTCACGTCGAGCTAACGACGTTAAACAAAGCGCTTGCGGGAGGCAACCCGTGATTTCTTAGCTTAGTGTCCTTTTTAGACTTCCCTTACCTGTATGCTTTTGATTTCATGGTTTAGTCCCTTTGCTATACTGATAAGCATTGAGGACAATGCTTAATTTAAGCATGGGGGGAGTCTACACCTTTTTAGTGTAGTTAGTGTAGATTTTTTTATTTTATTTTGTACTTTTATTTTTTTCTAGATAGTTTAGGTTAGTTTTTTTTTTAGTTTAGTTTCTTTTTATTTTATTTTTATTTTTGTTTGTAAGATGTATCTTTTTGAAAAAAAAAAAAGAAAAAAAAAGAGAAAATAAAAAAAAAAAAAAAGAAAGAAAGAAATTGAGAATGCTAGCCATAAACCTGTGAAGGAGGCTAGGCAAAAGGAGAGTGAGTGTTCATTGGAGCTGCTGCTGCTATCTTTATTCCTCCTACGCCGAGTCGTCATTTGCAGGTATATTATCTATCCCTATCCCTTGCTCTTCCTTTCTCTATATTCTAGCTCCACCATATTGTCACACCTTCACCCACCGAGCTATCCTCACTAGATTCTCGCACATCATCTTTCCACTAACCACTGCAGGATTTTTTGAGCTACAAATTTTAACCCGCAATTAAGCCCCCATCCTCTTTGATCCAAAGATAGTTCTTGGATTGCGAGATCCAAGAGCTCCATTATTTTGAGCCTTATTGTTATGGAGTTTGGGTATTTGTTGTGGTACATTATGTTGTGGTTGTGTTGGTTGTTTTGTGTGTGTGGGTTGGGTTGAGGTTGATAAGGGGTTTGGGATTTTGATGGGCTTTCATGTGAGATCATTTATGAGGGGAAGGAGATTAAGATAGGAAGCCTCTTACTTTTGGGGAGCCATAAGGAGAACCGGTGTTCATGTCTAAGAGGTAGTGTTGCAATCGATGGTGTTATCCCGATTCAACATTGGTGCTTACTAGTTAGCTATGCATTCTCATGTTTGAGCTTTCATTGTTATATCAAGGGTTACTAAAGACCTTACCTTCTATTTAGGGTTGCTGAACACCCTATCGCCATCCACCACGAAAAGCAAGCATGGGGGAACTCATTACTTGTTTATTCGTGTTATCTATCCCATATATTTGTATAGACTAAGCTTAATCATGCATTGTATTTATTCATTTTATAGCTTGGTTTGTACGTTGTTTTGTCATTGAAAAAGGGAAGGAAAACATGCTTGATAAGAGAAAGACCCGGCTAGGTTGAAACCCGAAAGGGCGACCTAGGCAAAAGAGCGGCATGAGTGGGTGAGCAAGTGAGATTTTGAAAAAGTAAATGAGTGGCTAGGGTGAAAACCCAAAAATGGGCCCCTAGGCAAAATGAGAGAAAAAGAGAGATTCAATGCATATTTGTTTTTCATTTTGTTTGGAGAGGCGACATAAGAAGTGGGAGACATAAGGAAGGAATTTGGGTAGGCCACAATTGGAGGGATAAGTAGTAGTTTTTTGTTTTCATTTCTCACATTCTTTTTTTTTGGAGTCATAAGGAGGTTGAAGAGTAGGGATTTTTGCTTTTTGATGTTTTGATGTCTTATGGTCTTTCATGTATATCTTTTGTCTTTGTGTGTGTTGTGTTAGCCAAGTGAAGTGGTTAAGTGGTATGAATGATTTGGACCCTTGGCAAACACCGGGTATTAGAGTTGTTTAGGAAGGGAGGCATAAGAAGTAGTTTAGGATTGGGAGACCGTGTCTTGGCCTTGTTTTACTTGTATTTTCACCTTGATTTGCTCGAGGACGAGCAAAGGCTAAGCATGGGGGAGTTTGATAAGTGCAATTATTTGCATTTATCCGAGTTCATTTATACTCCTTATTTGTAGTTTAGTGGGTTTTAGGTATATTTTGAGTTGTTTGTGTATATTTTGTCTCATGAGGTCGATTCCATGTTTTATGTGATTTTTTGAGGCAAAATCGGAGTTTTTAGGTACATTTCGGAGTTATAAGAGGGTGGAAGGCTTGGAGAAATAGCTAAGACCCCTAAAATAGGTGAAGATATCGTCGCTCACTTGAAGATGTTTAACAATGAAGATGGGCAAAAGAGAAAGAGTAGAAAAGTGCTTAAAAGACAAAGTTTTGAAGTGAAATTTGATACCATGCTCATTCTTTTGCCATAACTTTGATTGGGGAGAGTCGTATGAATGCAAGGTTTGCGGCATTGGAAAGTAGACTTCAAGAGCTTTCCACGGTATATTATATGTCCATATCCGATAACCGTGCAATAAATGGCGGCCATTTAAAGTTCGCCAGCCGAGACTGAGCGACGACTCGTCGCCTGAAATGCGCCACTCGTCGCCTGGGATGCGCCACTCGTCGCCTATCACCCGGAGCTTATTCTGACGGTTTTTCTTCTGAATTTTTGGAGCCATTATATATAATGGCGGTTTACTAACATTATATCTTGTCTTAGACCATTTTTTCTGCATTTCTTTTAGTTTTCTTTCATTAAAGCTTTCTTAAAGAATTCATTGTTTCATTTGGATTTCTTATATCTAGTTTATGTTATCTTTCGGATTTGTAAGTTTTCTTGCGTTATCATTTTGTTCTTCGTTCTTGTTCATCAATTGTTATATGTTTTCCATTAATATGCATAGTGAGTAGTTTTCTTATCTAGGGTTAGGGTGAAATCCCTAATTTGAAGCATGGATTGATATCTTATATTGATTGTGTGTGATTGAGCCTATGATTGAACCTATGCTTAATGAATCTTGATTTAAATATCTTTATTAACCTTTTCAATAAAACGGAAGTTTGAGATTAGGATTAATTTAGGATTGAGATATATTTGAGTTAAATTCCTTCTAGTATTAGCCAATAGAACGGAAGTTTGAGGATTAATGCTAGTTGGTCTTAAATCGATATTAGTCAATAGAGCGGAAGCTTGAGACTAATTAGATCACGTTCTCTCATATTTATGGCTCAATTTCATACAATCATGAAATTAATTGAATTCCATGTTAGAATTGGGTGATACCCGACGCCCTAGTGTTTGTCATATCTTGTTTTATCACCATTTTTATACTTGTTTTAGTTTCTTGCACCCTAGGATTAGATACAAAACCCATATTATTTGTTTTTCCCTTGTCTTGTTTATCATAAACATACAAATTATCTCTCGCCTCCTTGTGTTCGACCCGCACTACGCGTACACCGTGCGCTTGCGGTTAAAGTAAAATTTGCTCATCACTTTTACATTAATAAGTGAATACTATTTACAAAACTTTATAAATATTACAATTTATTTTCAAATATCTAATTTACATTATGATTTTCAAAAAGAAGTTCTCGCCGCGCACTTAATACATAACACAAGAAGGCATCATCTCCGCAGCAGAGTTAACCTGAAAATGGATCTACCCCCCCCCCCCCCCCCCGTAAGGGATAGGCCCCATCAAAGACTGTCAACAATTGAATTGTTGAGTAATCCAACAAATTATTACATTTATATGCATATC